>OOFC01014766.1:25449-43840 GCA_900323345.1 Pseudochromis fuscus
TAAGTAGTAAAATTACACTCATTTCCAATTAACCTCCAAATACCTTTTGGTTTGGGTAGTTCATGTCAAACTCTCACCTGCACAAATCCTTTCATGTACGACTCATTTAAATACCCTGAAGGACAGCACAGACTTTTTTTTTTTTTACGTTCTCGTACTAATTGCAGTTCATTATCATACAAACTCTTTTCTGAAGCTCCAGGCATGTAATAATTGATCTTAATTACTTTTTTTTAGTGGCAATGATACCTGGTCTGACTCATTTTTCATTGTGTCCACAGGTTTCTTCTTCCTCCTGGGTTGGTCTTTTTTCACCTATCAGCACCGGGATGAAATACTCCAGGATTTCTCCGGCCTCGGCTCCTCTTACTGGCTGGGTGCTTTAGGTTGGTTCCTGCTGTTGGTTGTGGAGATGATAGTCTTTATCGCTGAACAAATTATTGTCCCAGACATCTTACCAGACTTAGAAAAGGCTGTGGAATCATGGAGGATTTCCTCTCAACTTAAGGCCGCTAAACGGTCTTTCAGCGACGGTTATCACCCTGCGAGCCCCACCAGCATCGCCGCTCCCCAGAGATGGATGTCATCACCTTGAACTGAGTTCAGAAATAAGGACATGATGAAGAAAATAAAAGTTTATGTGTGAGTTACACATTAATGCACACTGTTTGGAGTTAAGTCTGAATCCCCATCATCAGTGGGACAGAAGGCTCCAGCTTCCTGATTGTGGTGGTCGTCTTCAGCATGGTCTGAAATAAACACTCAGGAACCAAATGGGCACCAAATGTATGATCGCAGCTGATCTCTAGGAACAGAAGCGACAGTGGAGGGCTTCATATTGAATGTATGTAAACAAGACACTGTCACAAAACACTCATTTGCCTTTCAACACACTGAAATGTACTTGATGAATGTTAAAACAGTGCCATCTTGTGATGACCGTGAGAGACTTCACACAATAGTTTTCATCACTGATTGTTATTGTTAAATGTTAAGTGTTTAAGATGTTGTAATGTAAGCTAACTCAATGTATAGTATATACAGTAATATACAGTACATTATAAAGTCAAAATGACAAATATACTTCATGTGTTACTGTCTTGTTTCATTGAAGCAAAACATGAAATAAAAATAGAGTTTTTTAGTGATGCTAAGGAACAAGTATCCCATGTTTTCATTTCAGTCAAAAGTCATCATATCATTACACTGGGAGCCAGTCAAAATTTGGACACGTACTCATTCATGGCCTTTTGTTTTGTTTTTATTATAACAAGTAAAAAAGTGTAAGTGTCTGTCCTTTGTGTTTCATGCAGTTTTCTTCTTCTCAGTCTTTGCTGCAATTCAACAATTAAGTCAAATTTTCCAACCACTGATGTTCAGATGTGTCTGATTGACCTGTGTGATCCCTGGGCTGCATTCATGTGGGCTCTAATCTAAGGGGCTGTTAATTGGTGATTTCTACAGCTAATGCTATGTCTAATTAAATTCACCTCTGGGGCAGAGGTAAGTCTTGGTCTTTATTTCCTCTTGAGACCCAGCTCCATTGTAGTGTTTGATAGTACTGCTGAACTTAAAGAAACTTTTTTGAGGAAACTTTCAGCACTTTCTGACTCTTTACGTCGTTTCTACTCCTCTGAGTTAAGCTGTCATAATATATCAAATCAGCATTTGCTGTATGTGAACCTTGACAGAAAACAAGTGATGATTTCAAATAGATTAAAAGACAAGGCACACATATTAACTGAAAATAATTGCATGTGACGACATTACAGAGTCGGTTAATGCATAACCTGTCTCTTTATTATTATATACTGCAGAGGAAAAGTCTGAAATGAGTAGGTGTCTGGAAAGTTTGGACTTCAACAAAACTTAGTCTGCCTGCGGTAGAGTCAGATGTCCACAATCTTCCCTTGATCTTGGCTATGTAACCTTCTACAAGTAAAAGTTTGAAAAGTTTTCATCCTTGAAAGAGAATGCCTTAAAACAAAGTATAAAATCAAATAAAGGGAACAACAAGACCTCATATTTTGTGGCCGAACACTCCGGTTCAGTGTTTGGACAGTTGCCCACCAGCCCACCAGGACTCGCATGTGTAATGAAGCGGAGTTTTTTGCCAGCCAGTCGTGCATCTGTCTCCTTTTTGAAACACTTACTTCCTGCATCCCCAGCACACTGTCCACAGTTCTGCTGAGCATGTGGACCACCAGACAACATACTGTCTCCAAAAGTTGTTATTTACCTTTTTTTTCTCACACACCTTCCCAGGAGGAAGGGAGGCACTCAGATGCTGGACTGCTTATGTTTATGTTGAGAATTAAGTGGCTCTGGCTCTGTTAATTGGGCGTTAATCAGGTGTTGCTCTAATTAAAAGGCAGTTCCGCCCTGTTGGGCCCTGGTAATGAGTTTGTTATTAAATCCACAGAGGATTTTTGTCTCTTTTTCAATTTACCAACAGGGTAGTGCTTAATTGCTGTGTAAATGAGGGGAATGTCCTTGAAGGTCGTGTTGCATCAGCATGCGATCCATGAACAGAAGAGCTCCCCCATTCAAACTTCAGATTCAGTCAATTGACTGTGACCTCTTGTATCCTGCTGCGCCTCGAAGCAGTTACTGTTATTTCAGTGCAACTGTCATTTCTAAAAAGAGACTTCTTCAGAACTAATTTGCTAAACTGAGAGAGCAGGTAACCAGTTTTCCTTTGTAAATAAAAGTATTTTTAAAATTGATTTCTTTTTCATCATAAGTTGCTTTCATTTCCCTCGGTGGGTGCCGTCTGGGCCCTTGAAAGCACACAGTCTTTTATAGCTGCCAGTGTCTCATAAACAAACCGTCCCCTTTTCACCTTCCACCACCACAAATGCTGCTCTTTCACCTTCCTGAAAGAAACAGACCAAAGGTTGAGAATGCCTTCAGAGGAGGACGGGCCAAATCAATATGGAGATGGAAAGAAAGAGATAGTGAGACAGTTAGGCACAAAGGAAGAAATGACAGATGAATGGTAGAAGATGTTACACACAGATAGACAGGTGGCCTGATAGACACAGAGAGATTGCTGGTGCTGATTGTTGAAGGGCATTTGCTACAGAGACATCAATCAGAAGATGGCACCAAGATTGAGTGTTTCCTGCCTGGGGCTGGCAGCATGTGTACAACACAACCTGGGCTAAACCACTGCTCTTCATATCAATTAGAGACCAATTATACAACCATGTCCTACTAATTATGCTGCACTGCCACTACACCATCCCCCACTGTAAAGTGTGTGTTTCCTCGCTCTTCTGTGTGTCTGTGGTTGTGTTCACTGAGATAAATAAATAAACTTGCCAAGGCGAAGCATTCTTAATCTGATTTTCAGAGCTATAAATTTGTATTTTGTGAGAGGGGGGAGAAGATAGAAACAAGAGCCAAAAAGTGTTGTTTTCCCTTCTTCCTTTTGGTGGTGCTGGTGTAGCATCCATTGCTTTGCCTCTAGTGAAATGAAGGAGACTCTGCTTTCATTTGATGAGTAATGAAATCACAAAAAGTCAGCGCATGTATGCATATGCGTGTGTGTAGTTGTGTATGCGTGTGTTTGATTTGATATTTGTGAGGTAGACAAAGTGTGATTAATATTCTCAAGCATATTTCAGAGGATTTTGAGCCAGAATGTGCTGGACTACTTAATAAGTCAAGTTTTATTTGGCTCGATCTTGGGAGCATGATGAATTATGAAATAAAGCGAGAACTCCATGCTTTTTGCAGTTTTATTTCGCCGTGGTTTACATAATTCACTCAGAACATTTGTAACTTTCCTGACAGGTTAATGCTGTCGGGTTCAAAGTGAAGACACTGAGGAAATACGCAGAAAGACAAGACAGCAGGGGAGAAACAGACATGAAGATCAGAGGAGGAGAGAACAAAGGGGAAGAGAGGATTTGAGATGTCACAAAATAGTTTCACACTGTCCCTGTGTTCTGTACTACTTCGTGTAGTGTCATATTTTGATGAACTTTGTACCTTTCTCCTTCCTCCCCATCCCTCGCTACTAACCCTCCGTAGCCCTGAATGTTCTGATGTAGTCAAAATCTGAGTTGGTCCATTGCAGTATTGTGCCCTCCACTGCATTGTCATCACTATAAGTGGGCACTCTTTGGAAATGGAAAAGTCAGGGAATTTGATGTCTGCAGTTCTACAATCTCAGGAATAGCAGACAGAGAAAGGGAGGGAGACAGAGGGTGCATGAGGATACAGAGCGAGTACACCTTGTGTCCTTCAGTCATTTTTTTTTTTTCTGTAGGGACTCGGTTCAAGTTGCCTGTAGAATCTGCAATGAGCTTTTCCTCTTTGTGACTGACATCCCACCCAGACCACCCTGCTGATTACATTTGTTTTGCAGAAGACAGACAGAGCTTAGATCAGGGAAAAGGAGTGTCTTGATCATTCAGCACTTCACTGGATTTGAGCCTGCAGGTGCTCTTTTTTTTCCTCTTTTATATTTGTCTCCACTGTCGCTGGCACTAACATTCTTTTTGTGTCTTTGACTTTAAAAGTTGTGAGTCCCTTTGTATTTACCATATCTGCCCACTGGTACCCTTGTTCGCAAGTGGTGTCGTCTTGGACATCTCAGTCCAGACAATGAAGCTGTAGTCACATTCTTGGCACTCTATTCATCGCTGGCCAACTGTAGCCTCTCCCTTCTCTTATCTCTGTGTGACCAAGGAAATTAAATTACAAATATAATCACTTGGCGCCAGTTTCTTTAACAGTGCGTTTCTGCTTTGCATATAGAGTGTGCTTGCTTTAGGGACACGTTGTGTGAAGTTCCTTATTGGCCTATTTACGATAATGGGCTCCGCTCTTCATGGGAGTCACACACCTTTTCACAATGACAATGAATGACATGAGGAAGAGAAGCAAGATGAGGCAGAGGGGGGAAAAAATTGTAAAGAAAGGCAGACATGGAAACTTGGTTGCAGCCATCTTGGGAAAAATATTTTGCAGGTGAATTATCTTAAAGGCAGTGAGGAGGTCTGTGATAATGAGTAGACACAGGAAAAGCTGACTTTCTTTTTGCATCTAGTGCATCACATATTAACTTTAATTTCTAATTGCAAATTGAATGCATTATATAGAGCCCCGAAACGGACATGAAGAAAAAAAAATTGATGGAGAAAAACAAAGTGCGCACCAGATAAGTTGATCGTGCACACGAGATACCATTTCCGGTATATAGAAGAGTATGCATAATTTGTTCAAGTCTTCAGTTCATGAATTAGCTTGAAAATTACTGAACACCGCCATCCACAGGCGTTATGCCATTTTAAGGTGGACCCGGAAATTCAGCCTCTTCCGTATAGCGCAAATGCTAACTCGTGCGCCCGAGATACAATCGGACATGCTTATTCATACGCACGAGATCCGAACTCCTGCGCACGAGATAGTTTCATGTGCGCAAGCTAGCATTTCCGGTATACAGAAGAGGCTGAATTCCCCGGTCCACCTTAAAGCGGCATAGTGCCTGTGGATAGCGGTGTTGCGTAATTTTCAAGCTAACTCATGAATTGAAGATTTTAACAAATTATGCATACTCTTCTGGACGTCGGAAATATTATCTCGTGCGTACAAGATAGTTATCTGGTGCGCACTAGATACAGGCACTTTTTTTATTCCTTCTTCGTCATTTTTTTTTTCTTCATGTCCGTTTAGGGTCTCCATACTATCCTAACATAGCATATTTTTTTCATAGCCTGCACATTACATTTAACCATCCCCCTGATGTGGCACTGAGGAATGCAATGTTGTCCTGCCTTATAGTATGGATTTACTAAATTTTGTTTAGCCCACAGATACCTTGACTTATACTTCTTAGGTACAACAGATTAAAGTTTTCATGCTAGAGTATCTTAACTACTCAAATTTTAAGCAAACGTCCAAAACTGTGAATTCAAGCCACCTTAGGTAAAGCATGACTTTCTTGTTAATTCTATTGTAAATGAGTGAATAAGGTAGCAACTTCTGAGACAGCATCATTCACTCGCTTCCTGCCGCCAGCTGCCACTGTGTAGACGCCGCCTCTTCAGCTCGAATCTATTCCACACACGTTAGACCATCTGACTAAATAAACAGTCCCCATCGCTCTTCCTCTCCCTGTCTCTTCTGCAGGTCTTTCACAAAAGGGGAAGGGATGAAAAAAAAAAAAAAAAAAGCCCTGTGTATATGAGAATGATGTGCCTCCCTCAGGAGCCGAAAGGGAAAGTTGGTAAAGGAAGAGTGAGGAGGGAATGAATAGAAGAATAGCATTTTTATCATTGTTATTATGAAAGGCTATCACAGGTCTCCCTTGCCTCTTCCCCTTATTCCCTATTCAGTTAGGAATTTATTTGCTTATGCAAAGGCTGTTATACTTTGCTTGTACAGGCAGGCCGGCAAATGCAAAACTGTATCAATACCTTCAGATCTACCCGCTCCCAAAGCAGCCGCTGAGCAGGTGGAGGGTCTATTTATTTGTGATCTTTATGTATTCAGTGCTAGTTACTCTCCCCTCCAACTACAGGGACCACATGTTTGTCAGTCCCTTCCTGAGGCATCTCTGTGTTCTGCTACAGTGAACAAACGCCATATGCCCCTGAGTTGGGCTCGACTGCTCAATTCCTGCTCGGCGTAGTCCGATCCGCAGACTACATATGACTTTGTGGAAAGAGATAGGACTTCCTAAACTATTGTTCTCAAACAATTACTGTATATGTCTGTTCCTGTGCTCATAAAGCCCGTAGCTATCATCATCCTCTCCACCAGCCGGTTGCCTTGCGAGACTGGACTGATAAAATAATGGCTCCCCGCTGGATCATGTGAATCATTGCGATGACTGGTTGATAAATGTTTCACCACCCGGGCTCTGGCTCCAATAGTCATTTCTCTCTCCAACTGGACTGGCTGCCAAATGACAACAACCTTCCCTGCACAGGCCCCCACCTACCCACAGCATCCTGACCAGCCCCTCCCTTCACCTCCTATAATTACTGTACTCTATAAGTCAGGTTTAAGACCAGTCACTCTAAATCAGCCCTGAATCGGTGCGTGTTACTGTGTCCATTGTTCCCTTGTCTGAGCTCTGGCAGAGCTAGTGCAGAAAAGGGCACGGCTGTCCTGGCATTTCCTATAATGGACTTTTTAGTTAAAAGACAGGGAAATAATAAGCAGATCTACGTGTGGGAAAAGACCTCTTTGTGTTTGGTGGGAAGTTAGGACCAGGGACAGTCGAGGGGTTAGAGTTGACAGACAACAGCGCTGCTCTTTTCACACAGCTTGACACATAATGGGACCAATTTTTCTCTCTACATCTCTCCCTAGTGGCCATGATTTGCTCATTACATTGATGGAAGGGGACTGAGGGAGGGAGCCAGGAAGAGAAACAGGGAGAATGACCAGTCAAGAGACAAACAGTGGGAAAATTTAGCCCAGAGAATCCACTATTACTCTTATTTCTTTTAAAAAGTGTGTGTGGATGTAACCCACTTACGACGGTGTTTAACAATTTGCCAAGAAATCCTCCTTTCAAGGATGCGGGAGCGTTTGAAATCTTGAAGAGTTGTTTGCGAGATGCAATCCCTCAGCTGACAGACCTTCTGTGTAAACCAGCACCAGACAGTTTAGGAAAAGAGAACTAATACATGGTTAAACACAAAACAAATTCAATGAGTGGATGTTTATGTGACTGGAGGTCCCCTGACATCAAGAGGACTGCTCTTCAATCAGGGGAATCTACATTTAATTAACACAGAATTAAAGAGCATTGTTATTTTGATTAAAGACACTGGTCTTGATTCCCCACTCTACTCTAGTGCTCCTGAATCCGGATTAGGGTTTAATTTCTTTTGGTTTACTGCAAGTGGATCAACATCCATCTGGATTGTCTGCTTGGATGCAGGTCTAACTTTCTTGGAGGGTACAATCCTGCCGTGTAGTCACACGACAGTCTTTTCCTGTTATTGACCTCTAAATAGCCTCTTTTGCTGTGAAGGTAATCTGATTCGGTTTTTTTCCCCTCTCAAGAACAGGACACTCACAGTTCCTATAGCTTAACTTGTTCACATTGTCTAACTCCCCAGAACAGAAGAGATGAATGGAACCGGTCCAAAACCAAAATAACTCTGCAGCGCCTCAGGGAAAGTTATAATGCAAGATTTGGAATGAACTAATATGGTCCCAAGACTAGACTTTCCAATAAAATGAATATTTGGAAAGCTGGACATGAAAGATATTGTGGTGTCAGGCTGTCAGCAGCTTGTGGGGGATGTTATTTGTAGAAGCAGCAATGTTTTGGTGTGTCTCTGCTCTCTGTTAAAGCTCCATCAGTCAGGATGAGCCGACAACAAATGCAGCCGAGTCACACGGGGTCACGCCAGGCCTCAAGACAGCATCACTCAACCAGCTGTCAGTGTGTGATTGTAAGCGCACCAACCTGTGGTACAGAGGGGCGGGAGAGCCAGTAATTAATCACCTCATTGGAATAATCACGTATTTGATTATTAACAAAACCTGAGGAAGGAGAGGGGCGAGGCGAGGGAAAACAAGACATTGAGTGGGAGAGACGGGAGAGATGAATGAGGGGGGATTTGAGTAGTGGGGTAAGGGGTTTGTTCTGGCAGGTAGCTTTGACGAATAGCTCCGCACTGAAGTCTACCTCTTTGAGTATTAATCTACCAAATCATGTCTCCGGATGAGGGATGTAAGAGGTGGACAGTAGGAGGCGACTCGCTGAGAACTGGCTGCGAAGAAGCTGTCCAACGTGCTATGAAAGTCCAATTAAAAATCTGAATAGCAAATGCTCAATATATTGCATAACGACACACAGAGAAAATATGAGGGCGAAATGCCCCCTTTACCCTGAATACAATCGCAAAGATGCTCACATTCTTCATGACATTTTAAAATATCATGCAGCAATTTTGGCTGGTCTATTCAAATGTGGACATCGCTGACATTTTATTTCTTGCGAGGATACCAATGCTGCTGTGGGATTCATTCATTGTCCATTTCTGCTATTGACACTTTTTCTTAAGCTGCGATGTGACTTGAGCTGTCAGAGGATCTTTTTTGGACCTTTGGCTTACATAGTTCTGCCTGGAAGGCTTGATCTCTTTCCCCCTTTCCTTGTCACAGCCTGCAATCAGCCTTAAGCCCTTTTGTGTTCTCCATTCTGAGCTAAGCCTGTTATCCTGTGCAACTCCTTTACACAAGATCACTACTATATCCCCCTTCTCTGTCTTTCACCTAGTACACCTTCCCTCCTGCTCCCTTGTCCTTCTTGTCTCTTTGTTCTACACATACAGATCCAAAAGTTACAGTTCTGAAGTTTGCCATGGATGGATTAGCACAACTACTTTGTATTTATTTTCTCCTCTTCCTCAGCAAAACACCAGCTTGGACTCACAAACACAAACAGCCCCTTCCTCCCCCCTCACCACCCGCCTTCACTTCCTCCTTTTTTATATAGTGGCCCAGTCTTATCCCCACTCATCGCTCTCACTGCACACACCTGCTACATGCTCACACACACACATTGCTCGCTGATGTTGTTTGGATTCATCATATTCGAAAAACCCCCCCCCCTCCTAGTTCAAGGTGTCAGTTCAGTGGTGCATCGCAAACTCCTGTATGTCCTCCTAAACTGCAGCCTGGAGTCCCACAGGATCCGCTCCTCACATTCATAACACTCCGCTCCATGCCAGGTGGCTGTCTCCACAAGTCCTCTTCGCCATAAATCAGACTGTCTTTGAGTTGATCAATAACAAGTCAATTAGCAGGCGTGGAGAGATGAGGGTCTCAGGGGGTCACTGCTTGTTTGTCAGGCAGACATCTGCAGCTCTGTCCCTGTCTGCCACACAGCTAGGTGTGTCTTTTACCTTGGAAACATGTGGCTACTTGGCTATCATAAATCTAAATATCAACTATAAATAGCCTCGGAACATCTTGCTACAATCCATCATTTGCTTGTTCTTGGATCTGTAATGAATCAAGCATTGTGTACTTCGGATCTCTCAGCTGTGTCTGATGGATTTGAATAAGCCCAGAAAACAGCACTTTTTGCCACTAGCTTGCATTTGCTCTGCAGCGTTTCCTGTGGAAAAAAGGTGTGCTTGTCAAAATGCAAGAAACAAACAAACAAACAAACCAACAAAAAAACCCAAAACTGCCACTGCTGTCTGAGGTCACACTTGGCCATATGCACTCAAATACAAGCCGCAAAGCCTGCCAGTATCCATCCTGCTCCCCTGTTAAGCTGACAAGAGTGGGAGAGACCCAACTGTTGTTTGGTGCCCACTGACTGTGTATCTAATGACTTGGCTGGCAAATCCAATGCAACTGCAACAGGCTCCTGTGGTGAATACACCAGATTAATCCTCTGGATAATTACAAACAAGAATGATCTTGGGCAAATACTCCCCGTACCTGCTGAGACATTACATCAAATGATGCTGTCTAATTAAAACTCACTCTGAATGGTGACAGAGAGGCAGGGTTTGAAGAGATGAATGAAATGTGTTGCATTAGTGCTGACAATGTATAGAGATTGACTGTTGATTTAAAAAAAAATAAAAAATACAAAAGGTGATACAACAACAATATAAATCATACATAACAATAAAATTCTCTGTAAAAAATAAAAAATAAGAGCAATGTATAATTCTATGGCAATGTGGCATTTTCACACCTCTTATGTTGCTTTGAAAACGAATCTGCCAAAATAGTAATTGCCATGTAAACGCTCCAATTTCAGCACACATGCACACACACACACACACACACACATTGTTATTCAACCTAATATGACTCATTTGTGTTGCTGCCTTTGTCATTTTGATTCACAGCAGCCACCACCTGAATTGCTGATGCATCACTCACAACTGCTGAAAGATGGCAAAGGAAAAAAAAGAGACAAACACTAATACAAAGTGTGTGACTAGTTATTATTCCTAATATTTTTTTGTTATTTCACTCCTGCCCTTTAAATCGTATACAATAGTGTGTTCATTATTCTTCCTCCTTCTACCTCGATCACTATGACTTGCTGTGTCTCTGCTCTATTTGCCTCTTCATAAGTTTAACAGTCTTTCTGTCACAGGGAGGCCACCTGGATGGAGTGAGCCTGCAGAGGAATATGTGAAAGGGGAGATAAAGATGACATATAGGTGTTTACAGCTGAGGATCTGTGTGATGTGGTGAAGAGAGTTGTTTTCTTGGGGGTCTGCTGTTGGATTCTGTACATGTACATGTTTACATCTGTGCTCTGGGGTTGACCTTGTTTTTTTTCAGCTGCCTTTATCAGGTGGCAGGAATTGACTGTTGGGATTCCACCAAAGGAAGGGTATAAATACAAGATCCCACTACTGTATATGGAGGCACGACTCCTGGTAACAGAAGCTCTGAGCTGCAAGAGACTCAAACGTACAGAGCGCATGTAGTGTGTGTAGGGCCTGGCTCCAGGGCTTCCCTTGTGCTCCCATGCAGAGAGGGCCCCCAAGGGAGCTGACGCCAGCTGAGACTGAAAAACAAGGTAAGAGCCCAGCTGACACACATGCACACAGCCTCAGCTGTTTGTCTGAAAGGAGAGTTCAGCATGTGAAGTACACAGAGAGCCAGAAAAGGGAAGAGACTGACAGACTCAAGCCTCCAAGGGGGAAAATGCAGTGAAAGATGGATAGACTGACGATCCTACAGTGTGTGTGCTATAGGTGTGCACGGGTAAGACTTAAAAAACGTAATAGTTTCTAAGATTGTTTGACTGCTTTATTGTCAGGACTGGTAATGGAGCCTAGATAGTATGGGAGGAGATGAAATAAGGTCTGTCAGTGCAGCAGTATCATTGATCTTACCTGTGCTGTATCATAAGAGTACTCGGCTGTTGAAATATGGCTTCCAAATTGAACAATGTTGTGTTTGGAATAATTCTTTATGATGTTTATTCAATATGACGGTTTCTTGTTTTCTTTTCCCTCCTGTTTGGTCAATATCTATGTATTATGAAATAACTTTGCTGTGTCTCCGATTTTTTCCTTGAATTTAAAATGCCAGTCGGAGGCTCCCAGGGCTCCAATTCTCTCCCCAGCCAAGAAAATGACTAATATAAATGATTGACAGCCTTGCAGGGATAAGGTTGCCCATTTAGCAAACTTGCTGTGTCAAAGGGAAAAAAAAAAGTCACAATGGCTCCCTGAGTGATGGGTTTGAAGATGAGAGAAATGAAGATTTTGGTGTTGTATCGATCCCCCAGTGCTTGTCTCATGCATTTTACACAAGATCTAAATGCCACTTATGGTATAATACAGCAGTCTAGGTCAGGGCTCACTACTCTCTGTTCAGTGGGATTTCAGGGTAGTTGGTGTATAAATTCAACAGGAATCAAGTAAAGCTTTTAGATTGTGTCATGGGCTGAACCCAGAGCAGGCATAGGTTCAAATCCCCCCTTGAGGATTTGGACCTCTAAATCTTTTCTCTGTATCCATTATCTCACGGACAGTTGAAATAATTTTTATACTTCTGCAGCGCATCAAATGAAGCTCTCTTCTGCTGTCTTCCCCCTTTGCCCCTCTTCTCCTCTCCAGGGTCTAAGCTCTAAGTCGCATCATGGCGGCAGGAAGCCTGGAGACAGATCCCAGATCCGTCGTACCGGATGAGCTCCACCATCCCCACTCTAAGTACTCTCAGTGGAAGTTTAAACTATTTAGGGTGAGGTCCATGGAGAAGGCGCCTCTGCCCAGTGAGACTCTGCCTGTGAAAGTAGCCTCGTTAGGGATGTTACCTCCTGCAGCTCCGAATATAGAGTCCAGTCGTGGTGTGGGTTCAGAGAGTGTTATAAAACTGTGCCTAGGAGGAAAAAGCAACGAAAATGCTGAGGGCCCTAGCCGGAGAGTTGACATGAAGCTACTGGAAATGGACACCCATATGAACCACCTCAGGTAATAAAACGTCACTATACTATTTAAATGATAATGATGTTATCAGCATTTTTTTTTACAGAATTATACAATATTGTTTTTCTTCTATGAAGGTCGTTATGTCGTATCTGTGGAATGAACCTGAGGAAAGTCAAAGGACCACCGCATGATGTTCAAGGAGATCTGGACGAGGCAAGCAAATTTGCCCTCCGTAAAATGGGATGCAAGGTCACGAACTGGCCGGACGTCATCCTTAAAGTCTTCAAAGTGGATGTGACGGAGGACATAGAGTCCGTCCACCCTCTCTCCTTCTGCCACCGCTGCTGGATGGTTGCCATGAGAGGCGGGGGCATCTGCAGCTTCACCAGAACGAGAGTCTCCGAGTGGAAACCTCACTCCGCCCCCTGCAACCTCTGTACTCCCAAAAAACCTTCATTCCAGAGGAAGAGGAAGAAAATTCTCCCAAGGCCCCAAAGCCTGGCAAAAAGGACCAGGTGGGACCACGGCAACATCATAGCTATTGGTGAGAGGAGAGCGCTGAGACCGTTTGGAGACCGTCACGTTCCTGTGCTCAGGAGCTTTAGGAAACCCAGCACCCAGAGGGAGCAGTGGGTGAGGAACATCACACATTGCCAGAAAGACCACCTGAGCACCAGGCTGATCTCCGAGAAGCTTCCTGTGGACTTCGTTGTTTCTTTCATCTGCCTGGTGTGTGACCACCTGCTCTCTGACCCGGTTCAGGCCCCCTGTGGCCACCTCTTCTGCCGCAGCTGCATTATAAAGTTCACCCACGTTCTGGGACCTCACTGCCCTGCCTGCAATTTGCTATGTACCCCAGATCATATCACCCAACCTCCCAACGCCTTTTTATCCACCCTATGTTCCCTGCCCCTGGTCTGCCCCAGAGTCGGCTGTGGCGAGCTGGTAAGGCTCGACTCGTTTAGGGCTCACTGTCTGAGGCACGAGCGGAAAGATGAAAACCAACATTCATCAGAACCTGACAGCTACCTTCTAGCAAATAAAGGAGGAAGACCCCGCCAGCACCTGCTGTTGCTAACCCGCCGTGCCCAGAAGCATCGGCTGAAGGATCTGAAGAACCAGGTGCGCATGTTTGCAGACAAAGAGGAAGGTGGCGACCTGAAATCAGTGTGTTTGACACTGTTCCTGCTGGCACTGAGATCTGGGAACGAACACCGTCAGGCAGATGAGCTAGAGGCCATGATGCAAGGTAAGAGGCAATTATAAACCCTTTGTTCAATCAACAGAGCCCTCCATAACCAAGACAGAGGGACGCAAACAAATGAAAATTATGATAGTGTTTGCTCATTAATATTTCCACCTACCTCTGAGGAATACAGCCTTCTCATAAATAACAATGAGTTGAAAAGTTCACTATTGAGGAGGGAGAAGAAAGTTTTCTGTGATTTTGATTGAAAAGCATTTCATTATTGTCCATCTCTGTCTATTGAACCACCGCTGTTACACGCCCAACCCCTCCCTGATTCTCTCCCACTCTCACTCGTCTTGCCTGTCAGTCTCTCATTCTCACACTCCCTTTAATGCACAATAACAACTCTTGTGAAGGGGCTGTTAGAATCAAAACAACATCAGCAGCTCTTGTATCTGCAAATTACACAGACAGCACCATCCTCCTCTCTGGGGAATAGAAGCCAGCTGGTGTCTGTTTTCATCTGCAGCCAATACATCACTTTTGCCAGCTTCACTGATTCACCCTCTGTCCCCTTATAACATTTGGAAATTAGGAAATATTGGATTTTGTAATCATGGGCTTGTGGGCTTTTGACAATGATACATTCGCATTTGGGTGTTAAATTTGCGATTCTTTCTGTCTCATAGTTGAAATTACTCCAAATGTGGGATATCAAATGAGGAAATGTTACATACTGCAGATCTTTTCAAAGCACTGGAAATGGGCATCCGCGGTTTTGCTGTTAAATAATTCTCTTCATGTATCGGCCCTTCCCTCTTGCGTTGTTTTTATGTTTTTATTTTGCCTTTTTCCCGTCTCTCACTGAAACTTTCTTTTTATTTTCTCTCTCTGCAGGAAGAGGCTTTGGCTTGAATCCTGCTGTGTGCCTGGCCATCCGGGTCAACACTTTCCTGAGCTGTAGCCAGTATCATAAGATGTACCGGACTGTCAAAGCTACAAGTGGCCGCCAGATCTTTCAGCCTTTGCACGCCCTCCGAGCTGCAGAGAAGGAGCTTCTCCCCGGCTTTCACCAGTTTGAATGGCAGCCAGCTCTCAAGAACGTGTCTACATCTTACAATGTTGGCATTATTAATGGGCTCTCCGGATGGGCTTCCTCGGTGGATGAGTCCCCGGCTGACACCATCACTCGGCGCTTTCGCTATGATGTGGCGCTGGTGTCAGCATTAAAGGATCTGGAGGAGGACATCATGGATGGGCTGAGAGAGAGCGAGATGGAAGACAGTGCTTGCACCTCAGGCTTTAGCGTCCTGATCAAGGAGTGTTGTGATGGCATGGGTGATGTGAGCGAGAAGCACGGTGGAGGACCAGTTGTTCCCGAGAAGGCTGTTCGTTTCTCCTTCACTGTAATGTCTGTTTCAGTCCGGGCAGACGGTGAGGGGGAGGAGGTTACCGTTTTCACAGAGCCGAAGCCGAACTCGGAGCTGTCCTGTAAGCCCCTTTGCCTGATGTTTGTGGATGAGTCAGACCATGAGACACTCACAGCTGTCCTGGGGCCTATACTTGCAGAGCGTAATGCAATGAAAGAGAGCAGGCTCATCCTGTCCATAGGCGGCCTGCCTCGCTCGTTTCGCTTCCACTTCAGGAGCACGGGATTTGACGAGAAGATGGTGCGTGAGATGGAGGGCCTGGAGGCCTCGGGGTCCACATATGTCTGCACTCTGTGCGACTCCAGTCGTGCTGAGGCGTCTCAAAACATGGTCCTGCACTCCGTCACCCGCAATCATGAAGAGAACCTAGAACGTTATGAAATATGGAGGACTAACCCCTTTTCTGAGTCTGCCGATGAGCTGCGAGACAGAGTGAAAGGGGTCTCTGCCAAGCCCTTCATGGAGACGCACCCCACACTAGATGCGTTACACTGTGACATTGGCAACGCCACTGAATTCTACAAAATCTTCCAGGACGAAATTGGCGAAGTGTACAAAAAGGTCAACCCCAGCCGGGAGGAACGGCGCAGCTGGAGGGCAGCCCTAGATAAACAGCTGAGGAAAAAGATGAAGCTTAAACCGGTAATGAGGATGAATGGGAACTATGCCCGCAGGCTAATGACCCTGGAGACTGTGGAGGTGGTGTGTGAGCTGGTGCCCTCAGAGGAGAGGAGGGAAGCCCTGAGGGAGCTGATGAGGCTCTACCTCCAGATGAAGCCTGTGTGGCGCGCCACCTGCCCGGCCAAGGAGTGCCCTGACCAGCTGTGCCGCTACAGCTTTAACTCCCAGCGCTTTGCTGACCTCCTCTCCTCCAACTTCAAATATAGGTACAATGGAAAGATAACCAATTATCTGCACAAGACCCTGGCCCACGTGCCCGAGATCGTAGAGAGAGACGGGTCCATAGGAGCCTGGGCCAGCGAGGGCAACGAGTCAGCCAACAAACTGTTCAGGCGCTTCAGGAAGATGAATGCACGCCAGTCGAAAGCGTTCGAGCTCGAGGACGTGCTGAAGCACCACTGGCTCTACACCTCCAAATACTTACAGAAGTTTATGGAGGCTCATAAGGACTCTGCCAAAGCTCTGCAAGCTACCATTGATCCTGTCGAGATCCAGAATGATGAGGACGTGTCTCTGGAAGTTGCTGAGTTTTGATTAAGCTTCTAACTTTGATTGATTTCATGAGAGTTGCCTCGATGTTTGTATTACTTTCTGTATTTATTAATTGATTTAGACAACTGGAGGAATGAAGCCAGTCTCATGATGCTGTGAAGGGTGGAAATCTTTAATATTTTCTTGTGATTCAAGCATCTTTGTGAATCTAATTAATTGCTGAACATCATCTTTAAATGTTTTGCACCTAAACAGTCTGCTGACCTTTTAATGCTTGTTCTGATCATTTCCTTCCCTCATCAAGTGACAGTTGCTACACTGCAAAGATCAGACAGCAGACGGACATACTGTTGAAGTTACACACAGGTTTCTATTTCCTTGCTCTTTTTCCCCCATTTTTTTTTTTTTTATCTTCACCGTCTGTGAAATATGGGGCATTTTATTGTATTGCAAGGATATGACACATTTATGAATTTATATAGAGAGGATATTTATGGAAACAGATGAAAGCGCTGTAAGTCATGGAGGGAAATTGTGTTAAAAAGACCACATTTGTGGCCACTGTATTAATATATCATTTTAGCTGGAGCAAAATGCAATCACAGAGACCCAAATGTTCTTTGTTTCATGAGTGCCCTCTGAAAAAGATTACTTTAGTGCTTTATCGTGGGATCCCTGAGGGGCAAAATAGATGCCAGGTCACTTTGAACCAATTTTTATCTCTTTTAGTTTTTGCGCAGTGGAGGATAGATGATACTTATTTGAATTCTTCACATAAAATAAAGCATATACTGACCTTTTTGTTGATATCATAAAAATACAGTATGGTCCATTACGGCGCCTAATACCCCATGGACTCTCTAGCAGGCAGAGATTTTTCTTAAGTTCTGTATATAACCTGGCTCCTTTCTCTCGGTTGCTGTTTCTTCACTGCCATGGTTGACAGAGGAGAGGGATGGGCCAGAGCCAGAAAGACCTGATGTAAACTGATTTGTTGGCAACTTTATTTGTTTGATTGATTGATTATATTGTCTTTTTCCTGCCCTCACCATTTTGAATTGTGACAGGCAATTTTGTTTTCTTATTTGATTGAATGTTTGATTTTATTTTACTGTCATAAGTGTAACCGTATGACAGCTATGAAATATTCACATTTCATCGGGTAGTTGTCACACCCTACAATAACACCATGTTTTAGAGTGCATTATATTGCAACTTGTCTCATATTTGTTTTCGCCGTAATGAATTGCATTTCCAAAGTAATGGATGATGGATGATTCGCAAAATTCCACTTGTTCACGTCTCACAGTGTATTTCCTCATTTTGTGCTTCCACACACACACACACACACACACACACACACACACACACACACTAAATATCAGGTGAACTGTTTCCAGGAAATACAGGAGACTTTCTCTGGTGATTTATTTTGCACAAGAGTTCAACTGTCTTTTCAAATGCTGAAAATAATAATAAATAAAGACAAAATCTGATGTGATCTTCTAGTTTTGTCTTTGTTGTGGTGATTTTGTGTTTTCTTTTTTTTTTTTTTATCAATAGCACAGGTGCATTCACTCCTGGATAATAGCATATAAAATTGCTTATTTTCACAATAATGCAAAATAACAACAAATTATAATAAAACCACAAAGTAGAAACACTGCAGAGAGATGTGATAAAATGTTGCCACATGTAAAGAT
>OOFC01014766.1:43860-71513 GCA_900323345.1 Pseudochromis fuscus
AAACTACGGACAGGGTTGAATTTTTAATATTGAATTTCATTACAATTTTAACTGACTGCAGTTCTGTATAATATGCATTATTTATCATTTATCACTTATTTAACGAGAACATAAATGTATTTGGCACTGGAAGCAAGACTTACTTTTAATTTACCCACATATTCACTGAAGTCCTTGATGAAATACAAAATAACTGCAACTGACCTACAGCTGAAACACAAATTAAATATAGCCTTTTTTGTAGAATAAGACATTAGAAATAAAAAACTGAGACATTTGAGGCTTTTTATTGCCATAATTTGCTGTCACTTTAATTGCAGAGAGGATCATATAAAACATTCAGCTGCTTTTAAAGACACAGTTGTAAGATAATAGAGATTACACAATAATACTGGACTGCTTTACATCCAATAAAAAAACAAAACAGTGTTTCATCACAGAATGTAAAATCCAAATGAAAATATACAGCCAATAGACAGAAAACATATGGTTGCAGTTCTTCACAAAATATTTCACATGGATTACAGACGAGTCTACAATTCCTTCATTAATCAATTATTTAGTGAATCTAATCAAACTGTTGAGGGAGAGGTGTTATGCAGGTGCAACACTGACCTTTAAAAATTCAAATTTCTAAAATAATCTAAAATGACAATGTTTCATATTTCAATATTTTGGTAATTTTGAGTTGGAAAATCTTGTTTTTAAGAAGAATCTTACGTTCTTACTGAAAAATAGTGAAATATTTATTCACATATTTGATATTCAAAATCTGCCTCCTACAGGATACACTGCACAGATAAGGATATAATACAGAAATAACCTCTTACAGATTTATTGTTTTCAGGTAAACACTCTAAAGATTAACAATAGTATAAGGTTTAAAATGTTGATCACACTTTATTTTAGTCTTAAATGTGTGTTATTGATTAATTCATCACTGTAAATCATTTGCAAAATGCCTGCAATTGTTTTCTCAGCTTCCACCTCTGATAGGATTTTGCTGTTGTAGGTGCACCACAGGAAAGATTGTAGGATAATATGTTTCACTTATAAATATTAATACCCTGTTGTTTATTCAACACTACATTTGTTTCCAGGATTCATAACAGTGAATAAATATCATTTTTCTTTTCTTTTTTTTTTTAGTAAATAAAACATTAAGGAAAGTAGTGAATTAATTGTTTCTAAAATGTTGTTAGCAGTGTTAAATCAACTGCATCTTCCAGAATACAAAAGGTGAATTGGAAAATAAAGGTCAAAGGTTAAATTCGTTTTAGCCTAGATACATTAGAAAACCATCTTGCACATCATAAAGAAAACTTGAGTCAGTCAAAAAGCCTTTTAATAAAGCTTTTCTTGGCAGGCGTCATCTTGATCGTCAGCGGTGTTTTTCTGCTCTTAACCTTCAGGGGGGTGCGCTTCAGGGGCACGACCTGTCGAGGTGGGGTCATCTCCTGGTAAGGCAGGCCTCCGTGGTCCAGGCAGAAGTACTTTTTGCTGCCCTCAGAGAGTCTGAGCAGCAGGGTTTCAGACAGCTCCATACACTGGGCATGAACCCAGTGCCCCCCTTCCCCTCTGGAGCAGAAGATCATGGCGGGCCTGTGGAGCTCAGTGGAGTAGTACGGCTCCCATGTGTTGGCGTCCAGCTGACACCCCAGGGAGCACTTGATCCAGTAGCCCGCTTGCGATTCGTCCTCCTCATCTTCTTCGTTGTAAGTGTGCTCCTCTCCGTCGCTGCTGTCCTCCAGCTCGTGTGGCTCACGACCAAAGTAGAGCTCCTCTGAGTCTTCAAGAGGAGTGGAGTTGTCGTAATCTGTCGACTCCTGGCTGCAGCCCTGGGTTCCCTCTTCCTCGTTGCATCCTCCATCTGTTTGGAAGCTGACCTGATAGAAGTAATGCATGTCTTGCTGGGATGGCCTCCCCTCAGTCGGCACAGCCAGCAGGAGGCTCGACTCCCCAGCGCTGCCTCCAAACCAAGTGCGACTTTGGATGATATCTGGGGTCCAATTGGGAGATTCTAACGGCTCAAAGTGGATTCCTTTCTCATCTATAATCACAGCGCTGCACTCCATCCTCTTCTCAGAGTCTGACTGATATCCACCTAAAATGATATATCTGTGAGTGGGGCCTGTGCGAGTGATGATGGCACTAGAGATGGATAAGCCAGTGTCGAGTGTCTCACAGGAAAGCAAGGGGCTGCCCTGCAGCAGCTCGACACGCAGGCGAAACAGTCGAGGGGGGCGTGAGTCAGAGGAGAGTGAGTGACCTCCGATGAAGTAGACGCAGTCTTCTCTGGCAAGGGCCAAGTGAAAGGACTGTCCATTTTCAAGCTCAGGGAAAGTGTGAGCAGAGGAGCACCCAAACTCCAGGTCAAACAGGAACACCTGAGGAGGACAGTCCACGACACTGTTCCAGCTCTCCGTGGTGCGCTCTCCTGCAGGCCTGTAAGACCTCCCCCCGAACAGCACACAAGCCGTCTTCCCACGGCTTTGAACTATGCTCATTGAGTGGCCATATCGGGCCCCTGGCACCTCTCCAGCTAGCTCTTTCTCTTTGCAGCGCAGGGTCAGCTTACGATTGCAGCCGCGACTATCGGTGGTCATCAGGTACAAACTTGATGAGATTTCATTGTTTGGGGTGCGGCCGCCGTGGATGAGATAACTCTCAGGAAGGCCGTCGTAGGGGTCGAGGCGGCAGACAGCCGGGCAGCGTAATGGGGGCAGGTAGCATGAATCACTGGAGAAGGAGATGGGCCTCAACTTCATCTCACTACGTTTGAACCGAACCCCGAATACTCCTGTTGGACAGGAGCGCTTGGGCCAACCTTTCTGGCCAAACAGGAGGACTTCACCATCCAGCTGGAGCAGAGAGCAGCCGGGCTGCAGGAGGCCGGCACAGTTCCCTGCAGTTAATGGCTGCAGGGTCATTTTCTGGCAGGTGCCTGCATCAAAACAACACATAAAAACACAATGTGTCAGTCAGCTGTTGTTTGTTTTCATTCAGGGGTTTTAAAATTTGACTTCCTGTTTATTACACTAGCACGTGGCAGACCATAATGCATGTAATCATTATATGCACCATAGACTCTGAAGTGTAGCACACTGTCACTAGACCTTGCTGCAAGTCACTTTTATTTTTGACATTTTATTTAGACCAAAACTAACAATGTTGTTGCTTAACTTACTGCTACTATCACTATTATTATTATTATTATTATTATTATACTATTACACAATACATTGCCTGCTTTTTTATGCTGCTGAAAAACAGAGTTGCACTGCATTATTAAAAAACTCTTTGTCAAACATCTGCAATACAATTAAAATTACACACATGAATAAGTAAAGACAGCACGCCATAGATTTTGATTTTTTATCTTTGAATTAGAAGCTTAAACAAAGGCCTGAGAGAGAGGAGCAAACAAAAACTCAGAGGAGGTGATTCACTGTGAACATTTACACTTAATAGTCTTTTTCTTTTCTTTTTACACCCTTAGCAGCAGTGAGGGTATGAGCAACATACTCAACACACAGTCTCAGAGTAACAAAAGTTCAGCATCATTTAAAGAACCAGAGAACTGTTCATTTTTAATATCATAATTTGTAGTTTCCTTACCTTGCAGCCAGTGGCAGGATGCAGTGCTTGAGCTCACTTTACTGTGAATCTTATGATCGCTAACATGAAGCTAAAGGCTTCTTTATGGAGCTGAACTTTTACAAAGGCAGGAGGCGGTGGAGTGTGTGAAGCTTCGTTGACTCACAAACACTTCCAGATCTTGAGGTTAACAGTCTGTGACTGCTGCTCACTGGCAGGTGTGCAGCCTGAATGCTTTAAGTGAGTCTCTTCAATAGATATCAATTATATCAAAGAAGGTAAAACTGGCTCTTGTCTGTTGAACAACTTCATAATACCTGGAGAAATTCACAACTGTCCACACATTTAAGTTTTTTATTCCTTTGTGGTTTCAAAATAGTTTAAATATTAGATCCAAAAGAAAAAGGGACACGATTATTTACTTTACGACTTTCTTTAAGAGGCTACGTCTTTACAATGACATTAGTACAGTAGTAAAATAAATAATTAAAATCAAATAGAAAACATGACCTACATTGTGGAGGAAATGCACGTTGTTTTTTTTTTCTGGTTTAAAAAGACACACCTCTAATGCATTTTTTAATCAGGAGGTTTGAAGTCAACACGATAAATACTTACGAAGGCATTGCAGGAGTGCCTCACACACGTGATAGTTACACTTTAATCTAAAAACACAACACTGACCAGCTTATAAGACAAAAATTAAACTTACAGTATGAAAATGCCCTTATCCAAATTTTAATTATAAGCAGAAGCAGATGCAGACAGCCCTTTAAATTACATATACCAATTTTTTTAATCAAGCCTTTAACTTCACAAAAATATTAAGCCGTAGAAATGGGAATGTGTTGTTTTAGAAAAATAATTTCCTCCTAACTGTTTTGATTTTTTGAGATAATTAACTTCATGTTAATTCTTCTAGTTTATTTACTGAGACTACAGCTCCTAATTTACACATTATTTCTAAGGACCTCATAAAACTATTTTCCTTTCTTCTCTTTTTTTCCTCCCTCCGTGGTAATTATAGGGAAGTTTAGAACAAAAACGAGACAAAAAAAAGTTGACGGCAACCCCTTAAAATGTGACATTTACTCAAGCACTGCTCCATCAAAAAGCATGTGTCCCCTCAAATGAGTCACAGCTCTGCCTGTCTTATATACAGCATTTACTGTTCTACGGCCTAAATTTACATAATTAATTTCTTGTATCGAGAGTGTTTCCCTTTCCTTTATTCTTCTTGTACTTTGTTGTCACACAAAGCCTCCTCATCTCACGGTTTTACTCCTTTTTTTGGCATCGGGACCGATCAGATCCTTTAGAAACTGACAGACTACTACTGAAAAATCCTCATCCACATTTGAACATTTGGCTGTAAGTCTCAGCTTGTCTTGTACACACACGCTGATCCAGACCCTCGCCGGACACATTACAGCAATAACTCCTAAACCGTGAGCTTAAAAGTCAACACTATTCATTTCAGTGAACTTTTTGACATTCACTGCTGAATGACACGCCGGGAATATGAGTCATTAATTCACACAGTACACTGAGCCTGATGCATTATCCTGCTCTGACTTCATGAGGAGGGGGAGGTAAAGGAAAAGAGAAACAAAACATCATTCTTCAACAATGATGAATACATTACAGCAGCTGGTTGGGCCTGAAATTCCTTTGCATCTGCCTGCGTTTTAAAGATTTGACCTACTGTAGGTAAAAGCAGATCCCCTATATGAGTGACAAACACAGCGCCTAAGCACCCGGAGAAAAAACAGGAGCTGGAAGCAGATGTCTACCCGCTCATTAGCATAATGTTTTTGTGCACCGAGTGGCTGAGAGAAAACTTGAGGAGTGTGAAAAACAAAGGCAGAAACCACAAGTGCCTGGAAGACCGTTACAGCTTGAAAACACAAAACAGCACAGCACCTGTGTGTCTAAACTGATGCTTACAGGGCTGAGTGGAAGAGAAAAGACTCTGCTCCTGTTACTAGAGAGGATATAATGCAATCAAGTGTCAGTGGGATATGCAAAATGTTGTTTTTTTTTTTACCTCTTTATTTTTGAGAACTGTTCCATCTGTATAAATTTAGCCTTGGAAAAATAAACCTTTTTAGTCACCTGAAGGCATCCACGCAGCCCAGTGTTGAAAAGCCTGCCTGCTATGTAGCCGCAGCTGGGATGGTGCAGAGAGTGTGTAGGAGGCGCAGCAGTGTGTGGCACACCCCAGGCCATGCAAGGATTTGTACATAATTGATAGAACAAAGTAATTAGAATCTACGGCAGCACCTGTTTCTGTCCCTTGTAATGTATCACTACCTGACTGCTGCTACCCTGAAGTGTGCTTTTGACGGATGACGCGGTGACAGCTCTGATGTTCTGACGATCGCTGTGCAGTGGTGTTTATCACTATTTAATGTTACGGTAATTGCTCCCCTTGTGGTGATTGGTACTGAGTGCCAGTGGTACTTCCACCTCCACTCTGGTTGTTATTGCTGCGGTGTGGTGGTTATCATCTAGTAATAAGCGACCTGTATTACCACCAATTCAGTTTTTTTATTTTTACATTCAGAATCATTGTATTTAAATGTGAAATCTGCCACCTAAAAATCACATGCTACTAATTTGCATTGACAAATTTGTTTTCTAGAAAACCTAATGATGCCAATTTTATGCTATTTTCAACTTAACATGGAAAATTATCCAGTGAATTTATCTATGTACTGTTTGCTGCCACTGAATGTAGCTCAATATTCAAAATGATTCGTAGTAATATTTGCTAGTAGCAACTTAAGTACTATTTTTTTATCAAAGGGAACTCCTTTTCCACCAAACAAGAACGGGTGTTAGGTCCGTGCTGGTGCTAGGCCTGTTGGTTCAGATCCTGTTTCTCCTATGAACCAGTTTGCTTTTCCACTGGCAAGGAGCCAAGTTGGGGTCACGTCACTGTAAAACGTCAGTATGTCGCTGCATAGGTAGCCGGTTCCCAGCAACCGGCCGCTAGCAAGCTAGCCGCTGTTAACAAACTGCTGTTACCCTGTTACTATCAGTCCATAAAAAAAATATTTTTTTCCATGGATATTCTAGTTACATGATTGAGTTACCAAAGCAGTGTTGCATTGCTGAGTACCGTATTTTCCGGACTATAAGCCACTACTTTTTTCCGACGCTTTGAACCCTGCGGCTCAAACACCGGTGTGGCTCATGCATCGGTGGCACGAAGCTCGTTGGCTTTTTACAAGCTAGCAAGCTCCGTGCCGCCGATACATTTAGCCTCGTCACATCAGACCCGGTCAGAGTGGACCACATAAAACTGTTCGAATAAATTCAATAGCGGCTTATAGACAGGTGCGATCAATAGTCCGGAAAATACGGTACTTGTTTTAGGGTTTGTAGAAGTCATGGTTTTAATGGTTAAAGCTGTACAAATCAATATTTTGAATCATTAAAAAAGAGGTTATCAAGAGGTCACTTGTAGCGAAAAACCCCCAATTATTTCCTAAGTCTTGCTTCGTGCTTACATGTTGGTCATATTAATTTTATGTGGTGATAAAATTTTAATATTGTGTTTACAGCTTGTTGCACGGCCGATTCAAGAAATCAATTTATGCAAATTTAAATTCTGTGAAAAGTCAAAGCTGACCTAACTTGTCTGATTTCCTGGACTAGAAAAAAAGTACTGCAATTAACAACCCCGGTAGTATACTGCTCAAAAACATATTTGGCTAGACAAATGTAGTGGAATATAAAGTCATTTTGCAAGTGATATTGTTGGATCCACAGTGTCTCTTTCATGCTTAATGTTGCTTTACTCCAAATCCCTCTTCTTATTTAATCGTGTTGTTCTTGGATTCCCTCGTCTTTCCAGAGCGCTCCTCTTCTGTTGTCTGTTTTCTGTGTAGGTGAGCAGCAAGGTTGAGTTGCCTTGGCACATTGTCGGATGCCAAGGGGTGGATGCTACTGCCATGGCAACGGACCAGATGCTGGTGGAGACCCCGGAGTCTTCCTGCAGCCCCTGCGAGCTCTTCTTGGTCTGCTTCATTTAGCTGTTCATGAGATGTGACTGTTATATGTTGAACAAGGAACCTAAAAGCATGTTTTAGGTTGATCAGCTTAGACCTATTCTCCCCCCACCCCTGCTTCTCCCATCTCCCAGCAGGTCATGCACTAAACTGCAGCCTCACAACTAAACCTGAAGGACTGCCAGAGATAGACGGGGTGAGAGCCAGAGAAAGGAACAGAGTGGTCAGAGTGGAGAGGGAGCGAGGTGTGACAGCAATGAGACAGCTGTGTGGCCGGATCTTGTCTGTGGATCAGGTTGAGGTCAACGGCTTGTTGATCCTTTGCACCATCAGAACTTGACGGATTGAGGCTTCGGGTAAGAAACACCAACCACCACCACCCGCCCACCCGACCTGCAACATTTTTCAATAACACCAAATCCCGTCATTGAATAACACCTGCTCTCCCTCACCTCCCGTCTTCGTCCCTTCCTCCTATATCTCCGTCTGTCTCCTCCGGTTTATCTCCGCAGTCCTCCCCTTTGCAGTGAGTCTCGATTTTCTTTAAGCAAATGGCCAGACTGCTTCAGTGCAGGGGAGTTTACTTCAGATGTGTACATTGAAGCATGAACAGGACCTCAGGCAATGCCAGCTATCGATTTTACCATGATTCTGATTAGAGGGCTCCCCGTTGCAATCAATACCATACATCAGTGCACTGCACAGTAAAACTGATGGCCCCAGATAGGATCCCATATTTGGTTTCCAATTAATTAAGCTGTTGATTATTTTTAAGATTAAAAGGCAGTTGAGTGAGCACAAGATCCCTCAGCATAAAACACAGTTCAGCATGAGAGGCCCTCGACTGTCCAAACACCGCCGGACACCGAATGTAACAACTACAGTCAATAACACCACTTGATCATCAAGATTAAATTTTATGGGCTGCTAGACACTGTACACTGTACGATATGAGTAGGATGAAAGATATTCCTCTCTTACAGCTTTCACTGAGTGTCTTATTATCTTATATCGCAATGAATGATGGTGCTGCTGCTTTGACAGGTACCAGCTGTGGGAGTGTGCTACAGTGCTGAAGGCAAGGCTGTGAGGGTCTCTGCACACCCAGTATTATTTACAGTCAAGTATATGGCTGCTATACATTCAAAATCTTTTTTAAAGATGCTGTTCTTCTAGTGGGTTATTTTACAATCGATATTTTTTAAATTAAAAATGAATCACAGGTGCAATGTTTTGCCATCCCCGGAGAATTATCACAGGATTTTGCAGCTTCTCACATAAATACACTGTAACATCTTTTAGCTCATTTGTTTTGCTTTATGGTCTGCAAGTTTATTGTTTTAGTTCAGTCTCATTAATCTCATCAGCCTTGTTTCCACAGGAGGTTGCTAGCAGCAGTTTGTACACACATTTATTAGAGCCAATGACGCACCCATATTGACCCATAAAGTAGCTGATGGAGACCAAAAAAGAGAAAAAAAGAAAACGCACATACACTTTAGAAATAATTATAAATTACAAACATTTTTTGTTATATACATTGATTACATTGACCTATTTTATTTAGTATTTTATTTATTGTCTCCACTCATTCCCTCTGCCTTGTCAGGTTTCCTTAGAGGAGAGCAGGGTAGTGATGTTGTTGTGAAAGCTTGTTTAATAGTAAAAGTGCATATGGATCTTCATCAGTATCAATTTATTCTCATTTTCCTGATTATGCTGCAATTAGACAGGTAGACTCCTGCCATGCCGTGTTGATATGAGGCTCTGAGAGGGCCGCAATGCTATTTCACGGAGAATGGTTCCTTTAATCGAGGCTCTGACAGTAAATTACATTCACTGATTTTTAACAATTTGTACTAAAACAGGATGGAAAACTCAATAAAAGTCAAATACTTCTTAATCCATGAAAATATATCCAACTGTTCCTCAGTAAATGTTTGAAAGCCATTTATATGACAACCTTTAATTTATATAGATAATATTTAACGCACATTATGAACGTGATCTGGCGAGAGATTTTGTTTAAATGATCTTTATTATCGTTTATCTGCATAATCAACATGCAGATTGTGTAACTGTCCTGCTGTTACTGTTGAAGGTCCACTTTACTCATTTCTCATTCACCTTCCATAACAAAGCTCCACCTTCATCACCTAAATGCATGTGCTGAGCTCATACATGTTCTGCGTGATGTAGACACGCTCAGTCATCAGCGCCGCCGCGTTCGATTTGACGCCGACTGTTCGACAGAGCGAATTAGTCTGTGGAGCGGCGGTGGGGGTCGCCGCGGTAACGTCTGCCAAATCGTACAGATGTGATTTGGCTGTTGACTTTCTGCTGCCACTCAGAGATGCTGACATAATAGAACGGCTCACTGTGAACTCCCACCTCGATTAGCATGAGTAATTATGAAAATGCTGCCGTGAGCGTAAAATCAGAGTGAAAGGAGGTGTTCTGGAAAGTGGCCGTGTATCTTTGACACCGAGTGGCCTGTAATTGCCTCCACCACCCGATCAATGACTGCTCAGCATTTGGCACTTGGATGAATCAGCTTGTCTGGATTATCTGTGGAGATCTGGGCCAACTTTTGACAGTAATATTTTATTTTTGCATCTACCTATACTTTGTAAAAGCATGTCATGATGTGTATACGTCTCTATTTCTTGGAGTTTTACATAGCCTGTGTACCTACCCAGAAGTACTTGCTGACATGTTCTCAGTGTTGAGTAAGGGATGCCCTATGATACACCGACGCAGACAGGCAAGCCAGACTTAGCTCGTCGTGACACTTCCCCTCCTCCCTGACACTGTTAATTCCTCCCAATTCCTCCTCCTGTCAATTTCCCTCCTCCCCATCTGCGCTTGTTTGTGTCAGACATTTAGCGTAACTACCTGTAGACTAAAACACGTCAAGAGATTATTCTCAACCTCACGTGATAAATATTACAATGTTATCTAGACGGAGTGTATAGTTTGTGACCTGCCAGAAGTTGATGTTCAGGATACACTGGGGGTATTTTGAAGTTATTAAGTGCAGATAAGTCGGAAAAAAAGAACAGAAAAACTAAATAAACCTCAGGTATACAGTTATTTTATTGTCTGTATCTGTGCTCATCTTCGCGTCTGTCTGCGGCGCTGCATCCTGGAAAACCATTTTTAAGGCCGACAGCTCATCGGGGGGAGTGACAAGAAAGACTAACAATACACTTCCTACTTCAAGGTGAATAGGTGCATATACTCTGAGCTTATCATGACACATTCCCCCCATGCATCCATTCATCCATCAATCCCAGCCCAGCGGGCCAAATATCCTTTTACGCATCACTTTATTTCGATGGTTTGGGAGGATCTCCAGTTGTTCCAGCTGGAAGATGCACCGCTGTGTTTCCTGGATCTCCTCCCCCTCGTTCCCCTGCCCCTCCCACCTCCTCAGTGAGCATGCACTGAGTAGGCAACCTTGTAAATAAAGCCTCATTTCATCTCTCTGTATTGGCAGTTTCATTTCATATAATTCTTACCTTGCTAAATGGCTTATTTAATGACTTTAGTGTAACTGGTTGTGTTAAACGTATCTTACTGATCATCATGAGAATCTATGCAGTTGAAGTACCTCATAAAATGTGGACCACCATCTCCTGCTGGTAAGAAAACACTCGATGAAACAAGCAACGCCACCTTAAAGCTTTTGAATCTGCTGCTAATGTTAGAGTCATGTAATATTTTAATGTCAACTTTTGAACTCGTCCTGCACGGGCACCAGTATTTACATGGTGGAAAGAAAAGGAAAGCATGGCTGGATGTTAAATTATGGCTCTCACTGTCAAACCAAGGACAATAAAGGGGGAGCAGGCAAGCAGGAGGAAGAAGGAAGGTGTCAATATTTAATAGTGTTGGCTCCTTAAAATTGATTGAAATTTCCTTTTGTGAACACAAGGTAGTACATAATCGTATCCCAGAGTCTGTCTTTGACACTTACCTTTTGCTCTCCTCTCAGTCTTCAGTCTGTGTTTGGGCCTTTGCAGGATCTCTGATATTCTGTCACAGCTATTATCAGGTTGGTTTTTTTTCCAATTTTTTTGTGTGTGTGTTGCACTGTTTTTGACCCCCGTTGCTCTGTTGTGTCTGCTATCTGCCTTTAGATTCCATTAGCACAGTGACAGAGAGGTGATTACAGCCAGCCCATGTCGTTTAATACAGATTAGACGTCATCTGTGATGTCTTTCATATGCCTGCCGTCACCCTGTCCCCAAAGTTATTGTCTGGGGCCCTTTGCCTTGAGCTGTTGATATGGCCTGCTGTGTGCTCCTGTAATACCGTCTGTATTCTGTGCACTTTGCCAGGGTGAATATCAGGATTTGACACAACTAATATGTCCTTTCATTTTGATGGAATTCACTCTTAGTGCAGTCAGACCGGCTGAAGCCTGTGTTTTTTTCTCAGCGAGACAGAGCTGTTTGCTTGGGCAGTGGGTGGAGCTGGGAGACAGATTGCATCAAACAAAATCGCTGTGTTTGGCAGGCCCTGCTCGCACTCTCTGCCACCTTCTATTTCTAAAGGTTATAAGCTGTACTGCTTGTAATGTCCACTGGTTTAGTCTACGAGAAGGAAAAATAATTACTTTGCGAAATTATCATTTCCATGCATGATTTCCTGGTGATACAATTCAATTACATTGACAAGCAACCCTTTCAGAAACAACTGGAGCCTGATTTTAATTGAACAGCTAGTCAGCTCTCATTTGATCTAATTTGATTGTCACACTCCTGAATTGCGTTTGATGATCGCACAAAACAAAGCCAATGAGATAATCATTTGCAGTGTAATGCTGTTCTTATTTTAATCTTAAAGAATAGGACAGATTTGCGGTGCAGCTACGAGATGCTGTCAGTCCAAATCAGGCCTGGCCACTGGAGCATCCAACATGAAGGTGGGAAAAGCTGGAAAAGGACTTAATGGTTTTGTTTTCTCACATCTCACCGTGCGTCTGCCTGAATGCAATTAAGTGTCCTCTGGTATCAGCATTCATTACTCTGTCCATGTATCTGCTCTGAGGTGAAAGCATTTGCCTTCCTGGGCACACATTATGTATCCATAATGCTCTCGTGTATCCTGTCAACTTGTCCTTTGTTTGTCATTTGATTATGTTCCAGTTTATGATGTCCTACCAGGAAGGTGAAGATAATGATGCGCTGAGTCACCTGCTTCTACAATCTGACGCAGCTGCAACTGACCTCAACAGAAGCACATGTTTATCCACTAAGCGATGATAATGACAGATTATTATTATTACTATTACTGTATTTTCCGTACTATTGAGCGCACCTGTCTATAAGCCGCTATTGAATGTATTCGAACAGTTTCATGTGGTCCACTCTGACCGGGTCTGATGTGACGACGCTAAATGTATCGGTGGCACAGAGCTTGTTAGCTTGTAAAAAGCCAACGAGCTTCATGCAGCGGATACATGAGAAACACCGGTGTTTAAGTTCAAAGCGTCGGAAAAAAGTAGCGGCTCATAGTCCGGAAAATACGGTACTATTATTGTTTTAACCAAGTTTTAAAGATCTTAAGCAAGAGTTTTTGGCAAAATCCCGGCATAATGCTAGTTTTTAGTTCAATATGCATCAGTCTGCTTAAAGACTTCACATTTTTTACACAGTTTCTCTCCCTGTTTTTTATTTTGATGGACAAGTCAGTGTGTTTAGCTCGAGCATGCTTCAAGGTCGCATTTCCCCCGCTACTGAAAATAAATCTCAACCACCTGACCTACATGTTACGTCTACTGCCATTTTGTTTGCACCCACCATCTGTTCATCAAACCCAGTCAAGACAAATTGCCAAACTAATTCAACTTTTAAACACAAAGTTTGGCAAAGATTGAAGGTCTGGTACATACAGAAACCGGTTCAGACATGGAGAGAATATTTGGTAATTTAACTCCTCAGTGTGCATTCATGAGAGGAAGCATGTGTGTATGTGTTTGCTGTGTGATTGTGGTTAAGTGGAAGTTGTTACCTGGTTATCATTGTCAGCATTTCACTGTTTGTAGCCCGCTAACCATGCAGCACTATAATTACCTTCATGTTATTACAGTCTCTGTGCTTTTCTGCAGATATATAGCAGATGGTTTACAGAGGCTGCAACCTGGGAGGTGACAACGAATTCTGTGTAAGCTAGTTACACAGTGCTACCTCCTTAATTATGCGCTTTTTGTAACATTGTCGTTGTCTTGCTATATTTAGTAAAAACTCTGTTTTCTGTTAAGAGTAGGGATGACTCGATACCACTTTTTCAGATCCGATACTGATACCGATACTGCAACATTGAGGAACGTCCGATACCGATACTGTTCCGATATCGATCCAACACCTTCTTTTTGTCAATAATACGTTTATGGATGTAATTTGCTTAATACTAACATCTAAAAACACCACGTTCACTGTGCAACAACTATTCTGCTCCCCTAAAGAAAGAAGGAAATATGTGACAACAATTTAAGTTATATAAACATAGTTATATAGACATATACATAGACATAATAATTATGTCTATGCCTGGTACCTCCTCTCCTGCAGTTTCAGAAAGTAGTTCCTTGTTGAAATTATGCAGTATAAGCTGACTACTGTCCTACTTGCACTATTGTGTGACTGTATAAACTATTGTATTGTATTGTTTTGTATTGAAAATTGTGTGATGCAGCCCACAGCATGTCAAGCCTAAGCCAAATTTCCCTCTGGGACAATAAAGTTGAACCTTAACCTTAAAATCTTACTGGTCGGACTCGTCACTGCGTCATCACTGCGTCATCACTGCGCAGCACTGAACATTTGTGGTCGCAAGCCGACACTATCTGCACCGTTTTAGTCAGAATAGCAAGTTTTTGCAATGTGGAAAAAGCACTAAATAGATCGGTTTAATCTAAAATAACAGCGCTTTATTTAAAAACGTCAGCTGAAAAAAACCGTGAGCTCTGAACGCCCGGTCGGTTGAACAACTGACGGAGGTCGTAGCGAGAGCTCATATCAGAAAATGTCAGAGCAAGTTTTTAAACCAGCTCTAACTTAATAAATTAAAATATATTTGAAGTTAAACCAACTCATTTCTGGCCACACAGTCCTTTCTGTGATGCTGCTGCAGATGTTTAAGTTTCTTGTGTTGAAGTGTCTGTTTCTGCTGCCGCTCCTGGAGACACTCGTTTGGCAGACTCTCCACTCAGTGTTTACTTCTCTCCTCCGTGAGCGTAAAGTAATTCAAACACAGACATGATGCAGATCTGCAGGTTTTCTGTTCGCTCTGGTCACGTGAAGAAAACACACGGCACATGGAAACCACAGCTCACCTGTGTTTACGGCATGTTGCGCAAAGTGAAGATGAGGATATACGAGATAGTTTGGGTTTATGGATCGGATCGGACGGGTGTTAAAAGAAAAATCTGATATCCGATCCAGTCATTTTGGCCTGGATCGGACCCAATACTGATCCTGTGGATAGGATCGGACCATCCCTAGTTAAGAGCTACATACCTGGAAGAGTGTTTTTCTGTATAGTATGTATTTACGTTGTTTAGAGTGCAAAAAACTGCAAAATACATTGAATATCCGACAGGAGAAACTAGGCGTGCGTCGCTGGCAGGAGTTCATACAGCAGAAAATCACTGCTGTTATGCAGCAGTGATTTTAAAAAATTAAGAAGAATGTGTTCACATTTGTGTTCTCAGACTGAAGCAATGCATATTTAATGTCTGCTCCTGACAGCACACATTTAATTGGTGGATGGCACAGGAGAGCAAGACTAAAAGGACAAGACCTTTTCAGAGTTATGTTAAACTCTCAAACCAGCAGAAAAATAATAATATTAAAAAAATCTCAGCAGTGACCCACATTTTTTTGGCAACATTTTGTATTATCATGCAAATATAAATCATAAAAAGGTATTTACTGAAGGTCATTTACATATCTAACATTAAAGATGAATCCTCCCGATGTCTTTTATTTTCATTACACGCAGCGCTTGTGCCTTAGCATCCTCGCTCACTTTTTTTGTGTTTGTAGATGAGAAAGTGATTCTACACGGATAAATAGGCTTTAGTGCTGCAGGACTCCTGCAACACTAAAGCACAGACTTATCCCCCCGCCTCCCCCCAGGTGTTGCCACTGCCTGCGGTGACAGAGAAGTAAAGGCCATGACCACAGCCTTTCAGTTGGTGCTACCCCAACAGGAGAGATGAGGATTGAGATAAAAGGGCACCCCCGAGCCCCAGCCGGCTCCCCGCTGCTGTTTGCAGGTGCATTGTTAGTGGGGCACCAACAGTAACACCCAGGTGATAAGGCTGAGAGAGAGCAAATCAACAGAAGAAAGAAGTAGGGCCTCCATCTGGCACAGCTGCTCATAGTTAAGCACTCTTTGTTCCTTTACTGTTCAGATTCACTCAGTATTTTCATAATTTATATTAGCGTCGCATAAAATTGACTCACAGATTAAAGACAACAATCCTGATACAATGCAACAAACATGATATAAACTTCTAAGTTGCACAACTCTGTAAGACACAATAACAAAGCAGATGCACTACATACATAAAAAAATAATTTAGATCCTTTACAGTCGCCAATTTTCTGGCAGTATAAAAGGCTTTGGATATAATTAGCATAATTTCCACGTTGGACTGAAACTGGAATGTGTGTTTTTGTTTTTTTTTCTGAAAAGCACAGCAGCTAAATTTCCCGTTCCCGCTGAAAAACACTGCCCCTTGGCTTGTCACAAAACTATATTTACCACCAAGATTCAACAAGCAACACGGCCATTTAGCCAGTTAAGCTCAATGTACTGCCAAGCAGACAGCAGCTGGAGTACACACAGCTGAAATTGTACAGGCAACATTTGGCATTCACAGGACATTCACAACAAAATAAATTTTAGCTCGGCCAGATGGGTAATTGATGAGAAGCATGGTTATAGGTGGGAAGAGATGCTTTTTGATGCCATACAAAGCATAAATGAGTCCGCCGAGGACAGGAGAGGTGACTGCATGTTACCTGACTGCTGTTATTTCAGGCCTGGATGGAGGGCAGAGTAATTTGTCCCTATCATGGCAGATGGAAACCAGAGTGACAGATGATTCACTTTACTCCTTCGCTTTGCTGGTATGTGTCTAATCCTACTGCTGATGTTAATGTCTGTAACAACACAAACAAACAAGTACAAATGCTGCTCGCTGCCGCCGTGCACTCACAATGATAAAGATGAGTATTCTCCTCTTTTACTTAAGCCAAAGCAGAAATAACACAATAAAACAACTCAGTTACAAGTAAAAGTCAAAAATAGGCATAACTGAAAACACTAGTATTGTCACTACTGCAATAAAGTGGTTCCTGTTGACGTTACATTATTACGTTATGTTACAGGCACTAGCATAACATCATGGGTATAGGCCCCGGTGCAAATATTTTTTTTGTGCCCACACCCCTGCCCAAAACACAAGCGCACCCCGTGCACGCTACAAGCAGGCATACATACACACACACGGACACACACAGGGAGGCTAGGCTAACGCTAAACGCGATGCTACGTTTTCTCATCAATTTTCATCCACTTGCTTTTTTTTTCTTGCTGAAATGAGAAACGACTCACCTCACGCCATCGTGAGTCATCATGACTGAGGTATCAACGTGGTTGGACAAATGATCATTTCCTCCTCCCATACCAGCCACTCAGCGTTACCTTACCGACCCACCCCAAGCTAATTTGTTCACGATAACGGGGCTTGTTGCACCGTCCATATTAACGTCAATGGTTACAGGACCTCCAACACTCAAGTGTAAACTAACAAGAGGCATTTAAACATGGCAGCTTTTTGAGGCATAAAATAAATAAACTGAGAGGTAGGGGCAACCACTGCTCAAAAATGAGGCCAATTTAGAAGTGAAAAAAAAAGTGCAATCCTCCCCATGGCCACTAGAGGCTGGCTCCAAAAAACTCCAATAGACTTAAATTCAAAAATTGTAATTTCAATCATGAAATACTCAATCAATAACATTTTTCCACGAGTCATGATGTCATTAGCTAACGTTCATTCTTCTTATCGTGATCCAGTGGTCCATCTGAAAAAAAATATAGGCTATATATATTAAGTAGATATTAGGCTTCAAAAAGAAGAAGATTTAGGGGTGTGGCAAGTTTGATTGACAGGTCTGGTCTCCAATGAGGGCAGCACTAAAGTCGAGTTTCATACACATTGGCCTCGGCGTCACCTCGGCCCACAAACATACAGATGACATCACGCTAGCTTTGTCTATGCTATATACAGTCTATGGGTAGCTTACTGTTAAGGACTGCATTACATCTTCATATATTCATTATTTAAAATCCTAATATGCAAAGTAAGGAGCACTGACAACAAATTACTGTAGTGCAGTAAAAAGTCGCTGATGTCTGAATGAAATGTGGTGAAGTACTTGTGTAGTCCCCCAGAATTGTGCTTAACCAAAGTAATTAAATATTGCATGTGTTTAATCTCTGGCTCCAGAACTGCTGCTTTAGATGGAGAGTAAAGAGAGAAAGCAACATCAACACACTCACACGTACACAAACACACACATCAGCAGCATCCAAACCTCGATGAAAAGACTAATTATGATGATATTGTATGTGCTTTGATTAAAATGAAGATGATGCCTCAGCTAATCAGGTCTGATGCGCGCACTAAATTAGTCATAAGATTAATATGTACAGAGCATACGGGACATAGAATCCACATTTTTAGAGGGCCTCTTTTTTTTTTTTTTTTTTTTTTTTTTGGACCAATCACAGAGGCTTCTACTTTTGAGGATCTGGTTTGTTTACAGCCTTGAGCTCCAGCTTACATTAGTAAACACACTTCTCATATACTGCAGTCTCACTTGTCTCCTGTGTGCCACTAATATTTTATAGCTGATGATCCTTTTAATAGTTCCCAAGATAATGTGTCAGATGTGTAATGATGACATGACAACAGATCACAGGAATCATCCACAGGGGAATTTCCCCCCTCAACAGTTACCCTGGTGCTAAATGAAAGATCAGAGAAAGAACGACAAGTGAAAAGATACGAACACTAGTGTGTAGCATGCAGCTATACCGGTCAAAGCAAATCATGTCGCCTGCAATATTCTTGCTGAGAAAGTTTTCTCGTGGCCTATTTAAGATAGGGATAAAGAATTGGCGCCATTAATATTTTATTATTTTGCCCTTGCTCAATATGTCTCCATGAACTGCTTGCACCCAGGGTATAATCAGTGAAGGTAGGGGGAATTAGTTTCCCTCTGGCAGGAAGGTCGGTATCTTTCTCCTCCTGTGGGGGTCACTGTTACCACATCTGAGGCAATGAGCCTCATCCAATGGTCCCACAGCACTAATGAGTTATGGTGGCGGCTGCACACAGACCACCAAATTTCTGCAACACTGAACACACACATCCAGACACATGGCCCGCACACACACACCCTCTCTATACATGTGTGAGCATACATACTGCCGGCAGGGTGAACAGAGAGAGTGTGTTAAGGCAAAACTTTGGCTTTGCTTTCACTTGTTAGACAAACAGAGGAAGACAACCAAGCAATTGGTCTAAAATAGCTGCAATGCTAAGTACATTTCAAAGCTCTGAAGATAGGGTAGAAGCCCCGCGGGTGCAAATGAGCTTTGCATTATTGCTGTAATGGACTTTTCCGACCTGTCATGTTACCCAGAGCTTTAGATAAATGGACCGCGGTGGTTGTGATTCGCGGATACTCTTGGTAACATGTGAACATAGAAGGTTTGTGTAATTTGATTTTCTCTCATCTTGCTCTCCCTCAAAACATATTTATATCTGTTGCAACAAGCAGCCCTGATTCCTGTTTAAATTGTATGATAGTGAGGCATCGGAAAATGAAATGCAGAGTTGTGTATTCATATCTCTGTTGCAGAATTTTCAGGGGTTACCACCGCTGTTCCTTTGTGGCAGGCATTCACCTTGCCAGGCACTCAGGACGCCACCACCTGTCAGGGCAAGCCTCGGGCCCCAGACAGAGCCCTCTGTGGTCGAGACTGGATTTTGCGGCGGATCAGTGGGATTTACGGGGACAAACAGGCTGCCACTGTATACTTCCATGTATGCCGCCACAAACTCAATTTGGTTGTGCTGCACCTCATCTCCGCTTTACCTGCTTGAATCCTGACGAGGACGGGGACAGTGGAGAGATTGCAGAAAAGCAACACAGGGAGGGTGTTTCAAGTTCAAGTCAACATCTGTAGTCATTTTTTCAGCACTTTCTAGGTGCTAAAAATGACTGTTTCTTGCTTTTCCTAGATTTTTTTCTCCCCTGCTGCAGCTTGTATTTTGTCTAATGAACTTGACCTTTACAAATGAAGCATAAGGTTTGGTCATTAACGTGGATCAAAGGACATTAGATGACGTTGGTTGCGATGGCATATGACACAACCTTTTCTTGACCTTGTGCAGCCATGCAGAACTGTATCTTTCAGAAGTACCACACTTGATATCAGGGGCGTGACGCTAAAGCCACAATCAACATTTACATCTGTTATAAAAAATAAATCTGCAAAAAAATACAATGTGTAAGTGGTGACTTCCTGTTCCTGTTTTTTTGAAAAGTAAAACTGCTGGTGGTGGTAATTGAAAAGTCAGGAGATGACTGTCTGACAGTTATTAAGATTCATTCCCAGGACACCTTATAGCTGTGAAAAATTTCATGACACTCCATGCAATATTTGTCAAGATATTTCAGTGCGGGATCAAAGTGGTGGACAAGCGTACAAGTAATCATGCAAAACTGTCTGAGACCATTTTTGACTTGAAAATGCAGTTCACTATTGGATTAAAAAGTCAGTGAATAGAATATAAATGCAACTGATGACTCACTGGAAAGCAGCAGCGCATTACAAAACTGAAAGAAGTCCTAGAGATCAAACTTTAACTTTTAGAAAATAGGTTTTACAAAGGAGCTATATTTGTTTTGCTGTAGTCATTATGTGAACAGAGATGGCTGATTAAGTAATGCCTGATTTGCATGTGACACTGATTTGTTGAACTCTTTCCCTTTTGAGGAGCACAGTGACAGGCACAACAACAATGACAGAGCAGTTGCTTAGGTATGTGTGTGTGTGTGTTTTGCCCTCGTAATCCAGGCCCGACCAAAGGCTCTGACACACACATACACACACAACCTAACTGTTAAGATAACAGAAGCACCATGGGGAGGTTGTGGAATAGAAAAGCTGCACTGGAACTAAAATCCAAGAGTTTTCTGCTTGCAGTCATTTAAAAAAAAAAAAAAAAAATTGTGACAGATCCAGACAGCAAAACAAACTGGGTGGGAAAAAAAAATAACATTGCTGCTTTAATTTGGATGCCATTCGCATCCGTTTGGAGAACATAATCTGTGTGTATTGTTACATCCCCACAGTAACCAGAAACTACCCCCTGTACTATTGTGCCACTGCGAGATAACACCTATATATACACTTAGATTGAATGTTAGAGGAAGAGGGTGAGAGCAGGTAATTCACTGAGGTAATAAAGTAGACAGCTCCCATCACAGAATTGAATTAGCCTCACAACACAACTTCTGGCTTGGCTGTTACTGTCTCCCTCACTCCCACCTTCACTGGAAACACGAGTGTGGTCTCATATGATACCCTGTTCAAAGAGTTAATTCACATTAGCCAGAAATCTCAAATTGATCCAAACAACAACAAGCTAATGAAATGGATGCCACTGTTGGGGATCATTAGAGGCTCTTCAATGCAGTTTTGTGTAGCAACACAATCAGTATCTGTTTGTGGAGAAAAACATTACCTCCTTGGCAGAGGTAATGTTTTCGCCCACGTTGATTTGTTTGTTTGTCTGTCAGTCCGTCTGTTAGCTACAATGTGGGAAAACTACTGAACACATCTTGATGATTTTTTTTTTTTTTTTGAGAGATGGGATATTACTCAAGGAGCAAATTATTAAATTCTGGTATCCTGACTGAAATAAATGCAGAAAATCTCTATTTGTCATTACTGGCAAGAGTTTTAATAAAAAGAATGGCGACAGAGAACCAGTAGGGGGCAGTAAATCATCACCGCTCTGACTTTAAGCCAGAGAGGAGGAAGAAGAAGAAATCAGTACATACAAATTATAGGCCGTTTCTCAATTCAAAGTACGCAAACTTGTACTCTTGTACTTGGTGAGAATGTACCTGCAAGTCAGACTCTGAAGTACAGACTTGCGGGAAGGTGAGAACGCACCGAGGCTAAAGTGCGATTGGAAGCGTACTTGTTGACGTCACATCTCCGCTCGCTGTTGCGAAATGCATTATGGGTTATTTGGCTTCCCCAAGTCCACACAAGTCTGGTCTGATGCAGGCTCGATAATGAAGGACGACCAAGGACACATCCGGGTATTTAATGCTTTCTCGGGCAGATGTGTACTTTGAATTGGAACAGTACTTGGTCTCCGACTGATGATGTTTCATGAGTATGCAAGAATGTAAGTACGGACAAGTACTCGTATTAAAAAACGGCAAGAGACTCTATATAGAAATGGCTGCAGCAACCACGTCCCAAAAGAAGTGTAGTACTACTAACTGCCACTAGTTGCTAGCTCCAAAAAACTCAAAAATTGTAATTTTCAATCATAAAATACTCGGCTGATGTAACTAAAACGAATTATTCTTAAAGGTGATCTGGTGGTTAGTTTGATTGACAGCTCTCGTCTCCAATGAGATGAGACCTACACTGGAGTCTCATTGAGTCCTCTGGTTCAAGGGTAAGACCCGCCTCCTCACTCCTCCCATCATTTCCAAATATGGTCACATCTGGCTCCAATTGTATCTAAAACACATCATCGTTAGCTTCATCCACTCTATAGACAGTCTATGGTACAAACTGTGAAATGTCTTATCTCTTTGGGTTATATTCATAACGATTTTAATGGATTCTGCTGAAAATCTACACACACATGCCGGATGATGATATCTACAATCTGAAACAATTTAGTAGAGCTCAGACATGGATTATGCCTTGGCAGAGTTTTTTGTTCTCTAAGTGCTTTCTAGTGCTTTCCTGCAGTTGTGTTGTTTAAATTGTTGAAGTATTTTTTCCGGATGACTCTCAGTCTACAAGTGGGACATGACTGTTCAAAAACACAAGACCCCCCAGTAACCTGCTGCAGTGCAAAAGTGCACAGCGGCATCAAAATACAGCAATTCAGCACTGTCTTTTTCCACACCAGTGAGCGGGTCTAATGTGACACTGTTGTATGTGTGTAACATGTTTCCTATCACAAGTGGAGGCTAACTTGTCAGCCTTAATCTCCGGCCTTTCTCCCTGGTGGCTCTCTGCAGGCTCAGGACAATCAACACTTGTTTCTGTCACAGCAAAATAAGGAGCAGGGGGATCTGTGACATGATGCTGAGGCTCTCCTACGTTCACTCATCCCTCTCTTCCCTAAGAGGCCCCCATGCAGGCACAGTGCAAGTAACAATGAGGGGAAATGTATGGTGTGTTTAGAGGTCAACCATTCCTTTCATTTTTAATAACCGTCTGGCGTCTGGGTATCTTGAACTTACAATATTTATGAAGCCTGTATCTGTTGCAGACAGGATGTAGAATGCAATAAATGCTGCAATATTTCCTCTGGACTAATTAGGCGTGGAGTCATGACTATCAGTGTGACCCTGGTGAATGAGACTCGTAGGTCTGGCTGGTGTGGTGAGGACAAAAGGAAATTGTGAAATGCATGGCTCCTTGCATAATAGCCCCCCACCACCCGTCACAAGCCCCTCTCAGTTTCATGGTGGCCTACAGAAAAAGTGGAGGGAAAAAAAAAAGCAATTTTGTGTTTGGTTTACGGTTGGAGTCGAAAGGCTGAGCGATATGTATCACCAGAGGAACATTTTGTGCTTTGAAAGCTCATAGTGGCTGTAGCAGACAGGAAATGAGACAGGGTTTTTCATTTCCCTGTTGCTATCTTCACTCACAAACTAAATAAGGACCCTTTTGCCACAGGGGCCTGATTACATCTACCTACTATTCACATTGCCAAAGGAAGACGGCAGTTCTGTAATCAGGAATGTAATCTAGATCATGAATTTCATATTCATGGTAAATGCTAAAATGCAGCAGGGTCAAGAGCTCGGGGAGAAGAAGGACTGGTAGGATAATTGATTTCACTTTCTGGACACTCTTGGTTCTGGTGGGATGTGAGAAGCCAGGAGTGATTGACACGTTGGGAAGCTGTGAAGATGTATGCGGGATGATGGATTGATGTCATCACTAAAGCAACAAGCAAGCAGTTTGATTCTATCACCTGATTATGTCGTTGTGGCTCATGGAGGAGCAAATTGCACATTTCTTGTTGTCATGTAATTTCCAGTTTTGTCTGCATGTGCTTTGTATGTTTTGTATTTCATCAGCACATGCATGTATTTTCTCAGCATGTCCATCCCTCATTCTTATTTTCCTGTGTAAGCAGCTGTGTGTGTGTGTGTGCTGGGGTGGTTATCCCTTACATTTAAACCTGCACCTGTCATGTGCTGTGCAGTTATTTAATATTTACTTTTCCGCTTTGTTCCCTATTTTTTCGGCTGCTTTTCCTTCCCCTCGCTCTATATAACTGCAGAATTTCGCTCCCAAGACGCCTCCCACATGCCCTCTCCCATTTGTCTCACTGATTAATATGAAATCTGCTCCCACTAGGCGCACTATTTCACTGAAAAACCAAAACAATTGGTGACTATTTGATTGGCCTTGGCCTTCATGGATGCAGGGGGAATTAAGGCGAAAGAAAAAACCCCAGCAAAAGCATTTGATCTATTCATCCATCCGCATGGAAATCAATGGGCTCTGTCTCCGAGACACACCCCCACTGTCCATGCTTGCTTCTTTTTTTTTTTACCACAGGAATCCTGCCCACCATCTGAGTCAGCTGTACAAGTGTAAAGTGGAGACCGGCAGGAGCCTGAAGTCCCACTGTTCCAATAAACACTGTCATCTGTGCAGATTTAAATGGTATGATAATACATTATGGGATAAATCTGCAGTCTCACAAACATTGCTGCGACACAAGATTTGCTTACAAAGAGGAGGGACTGAGGCAGATTGACAGCTGCAGAGTTTGAATATATAAAGCTGGTACACAATGCATACTTTTGTTCCTTTCCAAATGAGACCAGTGGCTTTGCCCCAAGCTTTATTGGCTGCTTGTTAACCTTTTAGATGGCAATGAAAAGGTTACTCTGCTCATTGTATTTTTCCACTCTGATTTATAAGTTTACTCTGCTGTGTGTTTATTTGTGGAGGTGAAGCAGGTGCTTTCACTGCACATGCTGCCTTTCACGCTATAAGCTATTAACTGGAGGTGACTGTCATTTGTCTTGTCAAAATAGCATACTGTCACATTGTATATACACACACACCTACTTTAAATATATACACCAAACTATCATTAAAATCAGTGTTGGGCAGGTTACTGAAAATGTTATTTTAATAACACGTTACTCCCAACACTGCTTATAATACAGTTTTATGTATTGATTCGTATTGTGTTTGTTTGTATTTGCACTTGGTGACATGTATGGACAATATTATGCAAGGTGGAGTGTTATCGTAATTCCCATGAAAAGAGGAAGAATCAAATCAGAAACTACTTTGGTGAAAAGTTAACAAACAAAGCTTCCAGCTAATAAACACAGAGACATCTTAAGCTGTTAAAGAGACATATATTTGCCTGAGGGGTTGGTGAAGACCAAAACAGAGCTAAAAAAAACAGTGAGCTCAGAGGAGAATTCCCTTTACCAGCTGGTGAGAGACATCAGTGCTAACTAATGAACTAACTAACTAACTGTTGCCTTCTTGCATCAACCACAGAGTCCAATGTCTTTTCAAGCATTTATTAGGCATTTATTAAAGCTATTACACTGTATTAAGACTGGGGATGTAAATACTGCTGCTGTTACCTGTTGTTGAAGTCCCAGAAATGGAGAGTAGCTGTTCTGGTTGTTGGTACAGAGTTCTCGTTGTGTCATAAAGCTCTGGATGGACACAGGCGGCGACAATGAGCTTGTCCTCCATTGTTGTTCGGTGACGTCAGGGAAACGGCGATACCACGTGATGCAAATTTGTTGCTCAAGTTAAAACGTTTGAAACTGTCGCATCTTCTTTCACGAGTAGACGAAAATTCGCGTCTACTCGTGCTTTCCCATCCTCTTATAATGTCATCCTGGTGCGCGACACATCTGACCTGTCTGATTGCACCCTTACGGCACACTGTGAATATACATCAACAACTCTTACACGTCCCAGGCTTGGATTAAAGCAGTGGTGCCCAATCCTGGACCTCGAGAGCCCCTATCCTGCATGTTTTAGATGTGTTCCTCTTCCAACACACCTGATTCAAGTGATCAGGATCATTATCAGGCTTCTGCAGAGCTGGATGATCAGTTGAATCAGGTGTGTTGGAAGAGACACATCTGAAACATGCAGGATAGGGGCTCTCGAGGACCAGGACTGGGCGCCACTGTGGGCCTGACTTAATGAAAGGCAGGACCGGGGGTCATGTGATCATAATAAATGGAATAAATCAACATTGTTACCTACATTGAACCAATATAAAAATAAGGTGCTTAGGGGCTGTACAAAATTAAGTGGGTTAAAATATGCAACATAACTAACTGACTAACTAACTGACTGACTGACTGACAGTGTTGTTCCCTGACTGCAGGCTGTGTATAAAGTCACATGTTTGCTTCACATTTACTACATTAACTTATAATAAGCTGATTTCAGTGTTGACTGCACAGGTTGTGATTTTAGCCTCCAAGTGGACAAAAGTCTTAATTATGCAGGCTCTCTGACAAACAGGAGACAACCAAATTATTGGAAAACATTTCAAGTGTTATATTCAGCACACATTCACATTACATTTCAAATCAAGATGCCAAATTATACGGCTGTAATTATCCTGACTTTTGCCAGGATGTCGAGCAAAGCAATAAAGAATTGAGACTCACCTTTGGAGCCTCTGGAACTGCACTCAGCAGTTTTTTGCAAATTTCTTTTACTACCACTTAAAATTTAGTGTACCGTTTTATATGTGTTACAGTGCTACCCTGTCTTTTGGAAAATACTTTCATATATTACTATATATTGCTTCCTAATTACATTGCAGCGGCAGCATGAAGTCAAATTTGGTCAAAGATAAATGAAGATGTTATGCCTCAAGTCACTGTCATTTTTTTTTTTTTTTCATGAAACCAAATGAGAATATTTCCCTTCAGTACGCTGCTGCCATTGATATGCTGCGTATGGATATTTTGTAATGGGAAACAAATATTGTCTGTAAACAACTTACTAATATATTGTCAACTTGCCAAGTATGCAAATTAACATTTCCTCATTAAAATTATGTTTCTTTCATGACATATTTATGGTTGCAAATTAGTTTTTTTTTGTATAAATGTATTTTTAAGGAAACAGGGTGGCACAGGAGTATTTTACTAATACATTTTTTATAATAACCCGAGTATTCTGTATTTTCCGCACTATAAGCTCCACCTAAAAGCCTTTATTTTTGTCAAAAACCGACAGTGCACCTTATAATCCGATGCGCCTTATATATGGATCAATATTGGTTAATTATGGCTGCCGTAGTCAGGGGGGCGTATATTGTGATTGCACTAACGTTTGATTTACCGTAGCGGTATCAGACTGTTTCTTTTACGTGTTTAATGAATCAGGGAAAAGTTCCCTCCACGTTTGTGATGCACTAACTACGTGATAAAAAGTTGCACTACCTGTTGTACCTTGCTGTTGGTAAAAGATAATACTACGTCACTGATGTTACCTCGGGGAAAAAAATAAAACAGCTGTTCATGTAGATTTGAACTGTGACAAATGGAGCTGGAAATACATTGTTTTCAACGAAGGCGGCGCAAATACCGGTAAGAGCTACCGGTACGTACGGTACCGTATTGTGAATGTACTAGCTTGTTTTGGGAGTGAACGGAGTTGTCA
>OOFC01014767.1:0-10874 GCA_900323345.1 Pseudochromis fuscus
GCGCGAGGCTGTTTTCGCCACCCGATTGGCCGGCGCCGCACGTCAATCGCACGAGCCTCGACTTATTTACCGAATGTATGAGCGAGAGAGGTCGGTATTCTGCTGTGGGGCTGCAACAGCTGACTACTGCACACTTTGCCCAGTGCCTCAAGGAACAAAGACAGGAGGAAACAGCCATCAAGATCGCATGTTTAAATTTTTTTAAACCCCTAAAATACCCACGGTGCAGCGAGGACACGTCATGAGGCACGCAGTCGCACCGGCAGAGGACGTGGAAAATAATTGTTTTGCAGTGTCACATCTGTTAAAGATATGCACCCATTGTGAACGGCTTAGCAAAAAGGTAAGAAGAAAGAAAAGACAGAAATGGGGCTAAATGCATCGCTTTTAATGCTTCAACCTCGCTGATTGGGATTTATAAAAACGTGTGTCAGTCGTTTTAATGTTGTCAAGCGACGTTTTTGTGCTTTGAGCAAACAAGCTGCAGTGCAGGGCTTTTGTCCAGGCTTGTTTACGACTCAGAGGAGTTTGTGGTCATCGGGCAAAGGACAAAAAAAATCCTCGGTGGTCCTGATGTCTTTGTCCGTTTCAGTCTATAACCGGTTAAATGACACACGTTTTAAACCCAGTGTCACTTCTGAATATTATACATTTCGTGGTCATTCATTCATCTGCTTCTTGTGCTTCATTGTGCGCTGCGGGACGGTGTCCGCTGGTAGACATGTCTGGACTAGCAGCGGAAAGTTACAGGACATCATAGAGACAATATAAAGGTTTTTTATTGGCTTTTTAATTTTGTATGAAGGAACACTGCGGTGCTTTGTGTTTGGATGGCTCATTAATTATCAATGGCAGAGTTTAATTTTGATTTTATGCGTCCATTTGTTGTGACACTGACAGAAGTTGCATATCTCTACGGGCTGTACTCGGATTGTGTTTTTTAATTTTCTCTTTACTGGTGTCAAACAAACATATAAAGCCGCTCTGTTGTCTCACACTGCAGATTAACTGCAGGTAGAAGTGAGAAGTGATGATTGCAGGGCTCAAAGTTTATCCTCTGCGGTTATCTGAGATTTAAACAATACATTTTCTTCTTCTTTTTGTCTTGCAGGACTTGGGAGTAAGGATCCCAAGACCTCTAGGTAACGGACCAAGCAGATTTATCCCTGAAAAAGAGGTACGTCACAGTCTGTGATCACTTTCAGCTCTGCTACATATATTAAAGTCTGCAGGCATCTAATTTATTGATATTTTTTCCAATTAGATTCTTCAAGTCAGTAAAGTGGACGCCCGGACACAGTCGATATTTGAGGATGCGTTTGCAGCCCTCGGTCGCCTCGACAACATTTCCCTAGTGATGGGCTTCCACCCACAGTACCTGGAGAGTTTTCTCCGGACGCAGCATTACCTGCTGCAGATGGATGGACCCCTGTCTTTGCACTACCGACACTACATCGGCATCATGGTATGAACACATCCAGCCCCCGTTCGTGAAACTCTAAAATGAATGTCAAGTAGTTAAATAACTAGAGGTTAACTTTGTTTTTTCATCTGCTCTCGCAGGCGGCGGCGAGACACCAGTGTTCCTACTTGGTCAACTTGCACGTGAATGACTTCCTCCAGGTCGGGGGGGATCCCAAGTGGTTGAACGGTCTGGACGAAGCCCCGCAGAAGCTGCAGCAGCTCGGAGAGCTCAACAAAATCCTGGCCCACCGACCCTGGCTTCTCACCAAGGAACACATCGAGGTGAGAGGATCTGGAGGGTGGATGTGGGCGTGAAAAACTCTGATGTAACAGGCTGAGATCATGGGTGGAGGCTGGAGTATGGCTGCAGCTGTATGACTTGGACAAACTTGAGCAGTGGAGGTATAGTGGAGTGGATATACAGTGATGGGGGGTGAGGCTGGAACACAGAGAGAGAGACTATAATTCGGATTTGAAGGATGAAAACATATTTTCCCCCTTCCTGAAAGGCCAGTGATATTGAAGTCATTATTTGGCTTCGCTTGACATCACTCACAGTTTTTCCTTTTGTTTTTTCCAGCGCCTCCTGAAGGCCGAGGAACACAGCTGGTCCCTGGCAGAGCTGATCCACGCCGTCGTCCTCCTCACACACTACCACTCCCTCGCCTCGTTCACCTTCGGCTGCGGCATCACGCCCGAGATCCACTGCGACGGTGGACACACGTTCAGGCCCCCCTCCCTCAGCCAATATTGTGTGTGTGACATTGCCAACGGCAATGGTCATGCTAATCACCACGACGATTGGCTCGGCAACCAGGTGAGCATGATGGTGTGTGTGTGTGTGTGTGCGGAGTGTGAGGTGAGGGTTTTCATACTAACGTGTGAAAGTTAAACTGACTGAAGCTGACAACAGATGAGGGAAAGTGTGTCAAATTCCTCTTTAAAAACTGGGATCTGTGTCTCTTGTAGAACTTTAAATCCTCACCACACTGTGCTATTTTTTGCTCTTTGTGTCTGTAGGACATGTGTGGCGAGGTGGAGGTGCTGATGGAGAGGATGAAGCAGCTGCAGGAGTGCCGCGATGACGAGGAGGCCAGCCAGGAGGAGATGGCAACTCGCTTTGAGAGGGAGAAGACGGAGAGCATGCTGGTGGTCACAGCAGAGGACGAGGAGTGTGTCCCCTCCAGAGACATCTCCCGTCACTTTGAGGACCCCAGCTACGGCTACAAGGACTTCTCCAGGAGGGGGGAGAATGTGCCCACGTTCAGAGTGCAGGTAGAGATCTGATGCAGTTGGTGTGTGTCTGTGTGAGGAGGTGGTCCAAATTAGTGTTATTGACCAGTTCTTTGTGTTGTCTGCAGGACTACAGCTGGGAGGACCACGGTTTCTCTCTGGTCAACCGACTGTATCCTGACGTTGGTCAGATGCTGGACGAGAAGTTTCAGATGGCCTACAACCTGACGTACAACACCATGGCAACACACAAGGATGTGGACACCAGCATGCTGCGCAGGGCCATCTGGAACTACATCCACTGCATGTTTGGCATCAGGTCAGTCGCTGGATACTCAGGAGAGCTTTTAATTTTTAGATCATTGGACCTTCATTGTGTCTCAATGTGTTCTTGTTTGTAACATTGTTGCTGTGTGCTCCTCAGGTATGATGACTATGATTACGGCGAGATAAACCAGCTTCTGGACCGTAGCTTTAAGATCTATATTAAGACCATGGTGTGTAGTCCTGAGAAGACCACCAAACGAATGTATGAGAGTTTCTGGAGGCAGTTTCAGCACTCCGAGAAGGTGAGACTTCCTGTTCTGATTTCTCTCTTGCAGCAATTTCGTTGTGGTTAACTGCACTACAGTGTCTTAATAACTGTCTCTTGTCTCCTTCTTGTCCCCTGCAGGTCCACGTTAATCTGCTTCTTATGGAAGCGCGAATGCAAGCAGAACTGTTATACGCTCTGAGAGCGATCACCCGCTACATGACATGAAGTGCTTTTGGCGTTTTTATGGTTGTCTTTTTACTGTCTTTGTTGTTGCTCATTATGGGACACTTGGGACAAAAAATCAAAGGGGGGAATTCAACAAAAAAAGAGGAAGAGAGCCCTGGTTTGCTTGTTGGTTGGATGTTGAGAAGAGGATCAGAACAAATGGAAAGCAAGGAAAAAAAAAAAAAAGATTACTGTTGGAGAAAAGTCATCTCAAACTACAAGTGGATACACAAACTCAAGTTTGTGTTGCCTGCAGTGCCAAAACTGACCAAGAGAGGGCAGCCTGGAGCAAACTCCTGCTCTGCTGGGGAGTTTGTGCCGGGCTGGAGCACTGACACCGGAGGCATCCAGGACTACGTTTCAGTATTCCAGCATGTGACACGTTGGTTGCCAACTTCACCTGTCTCCTGGTCGAGTGAAGCCCGATAGCAAATCCCCGGAAAGAAAAAGCTGTGCAGCCAGAAACATGTCTGCACTTTGATTCTGTTGTCACTGTTTTATTTGTTTAGTTTCTTTAATAGCTTTTTATTTCATTATGTATTATGAGAAGTGGATGTTGTTGTCTATGTGGTAACTGGAGATGGAGTCAATAACTTTAGGCGGTGTTTTTTTACGTGTGCCTGAACTATCCAGCACAGTGTGCATACGTGCTGATGCTGATGCTGCTGCTCCCGTGTTGTATTCAGTGGGGTCATATTGATCCCCAAATCACCCCTCACCCAATTCCTCTGACCCTGTTATCTAAGCCCCTGTCCATTAGAAATCCACTGCATTACCCCCCACCCCCTCTCCCTCTCCTCTACCCACATCCCAAATCTCAAATGTCAATGTAAGCTAATCCAAGGAGTGTGTGAAAACCAGTGAGGTGGAAAAATACTCAAAGAACACTGTCTGAGCCCTTTTTGAGTTGACTGTACACGTGTGGATGAGTTCTGTGTTCGTGGTGACTGAGGTGTGGATGTTTGTGTGTGTTTAACAGACGGAGAGAGAAAAAAAAAAAGTACGTCTTGAAATTTCATGTGTCAAAAAAAAGCGAGGCACTTTGAAGGAAAGACTTCTTGCTTCTGCTGTAGCTCTCTTATTGTGAGATAACTGTTTATCATTGGTTGTTGATGATGATGATGTCTTTATTTTGTCTGGTAATGGGAAAAAAAAGAAAAAAAAAAAGCTAATCAAAAAGAAAGTTAGAAACCAGGTTTTCCAGGAGGGATTTGCTTCCGGTTGCCCTAACCACACCTTATCTGTCTTCCGCTTATCCCAGCTGCCTGGTCGGCCTAACACTTTCAAAGCTTTGGATTGTGAATTTTTACCAGTAAACGAATACCTCTTCTGTTTTTCTCTTAAAAACATATAAGAAGTGCTCTTTGGTGAGCAGAGACTCTTTCTGGGCTGCTGCGTTCCCGTTGAGGGGGACCCGGCGAGCCCACACACGGCCAACTGCGGTCGATAGCTTTCGAACGCAAAAGGTTGTAGCTGTGCTTATTTCCCTGCGGGGGAAGTCTAACCAGTGCAAAAGCAGCTTTTTTTTATTTTGAAGAGAGGTGTGAAACCTCTAGTGTTTTTGTTTTGTTTTTTTGTTTGTTTACTAAAATCAGTAAAGTACTGCATTCTTCTGAGGGTGGACTGAGAGAATTGGACAGATGAATGAGTGAGGAGGAGGAGGAGGAGGCTGTGACGATAAAGGAATGGTACATTTGGAAGTAGTTTGAGAGGAAGTGGAGTTTTTTTTTTTTCAAACTTCTGACTGATGTCAGTTACTGACACTTTTTTTATATGAAAATATATGAAAAAGATGAAAAAAATAAACTATAATATTGAATTGTTGTGTATCATTCGTAGTTTTCTCCTAAAAACAATTTTTAATTTTTATTGCTTCATCAAAGAGATTGTAATAGATGTGGAGAGACCAACACAATTCAGGAATTAAGCAGTCATAGCACAATCAGCATCACCATCGGCTCACCTTCACTGCTCAGTTGCACAAGATTAGGAAGTTAAATAACCAGTGGTAATTAGTGAGCATATTAAAGTGCTGTTATGCAAAAGATGACTCATGAGAAAAAACGGGAGTTTACTTATGTTCCAAAGTACACTCAGTTCTTTGATAACAAAGCTGACTTCATCAACAGTAAGCTGAACTCAGGGGAACAGTTCAGTTTGTCATCAGTACGGTCCAGGGACTTTCATGTGAATTTATTTTACTGTATGCGTATCAGAACTGTCTGACTCACAGGGGAACCAGGAAGTGGTCCCTCTGCCTGTGGTGCGGTCCAGGTCAAAGTCTTTTCTTTGGCCCTGACCAACATCTGGATCGAGATAAGGGGGAGCTCCTTGTAGGACACCTTACCTCGCTTTCCTTTCTGCCTCCATTACACACCACACTGGGAAAATGCTTTCACTTCCTGGATGTTTGATCTGTCTGAACTTCAGGGTGTTTCCCATCGAGGCCACAGACGCCTGTCTGTTAATCACCAGCAGAAACTCAGTGTTATCCCCACTGACCAAACTCACATTTCGGTGGCTTTCCCACACAATATATGGATGAGGAAGGGTTTTTTTTGTTTTTAAGCAACATCGATATCAGCCAGCCAACTGTCCGTTCATATCAACCTGAGAAATTCTATGTAGAGAACAATGTTTGTTACCAGCTCTGGCTAATAATTTGTGTCTGGGTTTTTGAAACATTGGTTTGTCTTGTGGTTGTTTAAAGTCACTGCTGTGTGAAAACTGGGGAAATCTGACACCGGGGGTTTTTACATTAAGTGCCGTTTCTGATTTGTTTTCGATGTGATAACAATGTGATTTTGAAATGCTGTACTTTTGGCTACTTGGTGTAACTTGTAAGCACTGCCTGGGCCCATATCTGTGTAATAATAAAAAGGCTTTGAGAAGCAAAACTGTTTTTCCACTGTCCTCTGCTGTTGTTTATTAGTTGCAGGTTCAAACGCCACACAATCAAGGCAATAAAAAGTTTTCTCATGAGGTAAATTCCAGGTCAATCATTCATTTTATACACATACTACATTATCATAAAAGTCTGTTTATAAGACAGGGTACCGACTATACAGTGCAAGTCTGCAGCATAAATGTGCAAAGAGGTGTTTTAAATCATTCTCATACATGTAAATGTACCTTGAAATGAATGCTTCTGTAAGCGACAGTTAAAGTGCATGACAAGTTTCAAAATAAAGTTGAGGAAATTAAAAAATACAATAAAAAAAATATGTGGCTGCTGCTGTTGATAAGACAGAGAGTGGCCAATTTGCCAAGAGAAATGATAAACAAAATTACACACATTAAAATGCAAATTTACATCAAAAGACATAAAGTATAGAAAAAAAATCAGGTCATTTTCACATCCCCACACAAACTCAGATTCAGTCTGCTTCTTACACTCTGCAAGATCACCTGCATTATTCATCACAAGTGAAACCTGAAACCTGTTGTTTGTGATGTGTTTTATATTCACCATCTGCAGCCGTTAAAAGTGGCTGTAAAAAGTTTGTAACCTCATCCTCTGTGAAAAACAGCAGCTGCAGTCAGCTTTTAGAGTACTTAGTCATAAGGTGGCAAAATGATGAGTGTTTGGAGCATACTGAGCATATTCAGAGGATTATATTGCAGGAGGAGGCTGAGCAGCTTCTGTGGGAATCCACTGAATCCACTTGTGATTTATATGAATTCAAACCACTTTGCTAACAAGAAAGTAACTGCAAATCTTTACAGCCACCTCTATAGAGTTACAGGAGGTGGTTAGTTGATCATAAAATTATAAATTTAGTGTATTCAAAAAGGCAAAAGGTTTCCATGACACAACATAAACCTGTCAACTCCACGTGTGTCACGCTGTCAGGTCCGGAGGCTGGAGCGCCCTCATCAGTTTCTGAGCGACAGGTAGGAACTCTAACTCCCAGCATGCCCTGTGGAAATCCCTCATGTCTTGGTTTTCCACCTCCTTCAGAGCCTCCTCTTCGTCTGAGGAATGAAAGAGAGAAGTGAGAGGTTGCAGGTTTATTTTCACTTCTTTTCAGGGACAGGTTTTATGTTCAGACAGCTTCCAGATGTGGTCGTGGAGATGATACATGTGGCCCCTCCCCTCCCCCTCAGGGCCGCTGATGTGAATAAGAGCGTGTTATTTTCCAGTGTGTATCCCCCGCCCTTTGTGATGTACGGATTAGTAACAGCGCCGACCTGAGTACGTAGCCAGGATCTCCAGCAGCGGGTCCCTCTGGTGTGCGTCCAGCAGCATCTCGGAGCCGCCACCGCTCAGGTTCCACATGGCCTGACAAACCTGGCCTGCCAGCTGCCAATCACCTGGTCCGAAGTCTCTCAGACAGTCCACTAGTCTGGTCACACACACACACACAGAAACACATCATATGACTGGAGTGTGGGGGGATTCACATGACCATCAGGTTTGTGAACATTAGCTCCGCTTCACTGGACCTTCATCTGGAAGAGGACAGTGGGAGAGAGTGTGTGTGTGTGTGTGTGTGTAAAAGGGAAAGTGAGAAGATTGAACCACAAACTACACAGAATTTGTTCCAAAAATAAAAATAAATCAGACAAATCTGCAGGTAGAACTTTGTAAAATGACTGAACAAATTACATGGAGGTTAGAGATAATTAGCAGCATCTTGTTTGGGCTGGTGGAGTTGTTTTTAGAGTGAAGCCCAAACTTCCCCATAAAGCTCTGTTGCAAACAGCCAGCAACTTGTTACATGAGTGTATTGACACCACTGTCATGTCTTTTGTTCAATATGAAGCCACAGCCAGCATCTGGTTCACAACCATGTAAAACCACAAGCTTTTGTTTTTACACTTTTATTCATGGACTGATAGATGTGATTGATTGATTGAATTATTGATTGTATTGCCTTCACACAGACCCAAGCTTTTCTTTTCTGGTGTTTTCTGAGCTTTTATTTTAAGCTTTATATTAAATCATCACACTTTCTCCTCATCAAAGACTCAGGAACACAGCATCCTTCCCCAAATACCTCTTTTTAGTGTTTGTCTCAAAGCTACTTTTTAATGCCGTTGAGAAATCCAATAGTTTTTGATGCTAAATCTTACCATCTGGTGCAAAATGTTGAAAGCTTTGAAGTAATTATGATGGTATAAATAATATTTTACTAAATTATTGCCTGTTTATTGTTAATAGCTGCTGGTTATGAGCACCGAGGTGTGGTTTTAACAGTAATGTAGATTTATTATTGTGAACCAGGCACTGCAGGTGCTGCTTTCTCTTTTTTTTAATATCCCATCTAACTTACATTTAGTGGAAAGTCTGTCTGTTGTCTATTTCTCTAAGTGCATTTGTTCTTACTTGGCAGACGTCCCCTCCAGTAAGAGACAGACCCTGTTGGGAGGGTCCAGAGCCAGGTTGGTGAGGACCCCGCAGGCTGAAAAACACATCTCGGTGCTCCTGGAGTCAAGCAGCGTCACCACGAGCTGGTGCACTGAGGGAGACGGAGCGGAGACACATGACAGAGCGAGGGAGTGGACGAGGACAAAGCAAGGTGGAGATAACAGAGCTGCTATCACCAGAGTCAGGAGGCCTGCTTATACTGACTGGAGCTGGCCTTGTAGATAACTCCAGCCTAAACATGACAATAGTACAGAGGTGCACACTGTGTTGGGTGTTTAGTGCCCAAGTACCAGTTTTCTGTAAAGTTTGCACCATATTAACAATCAGGCTATAAATAAATGAGATGTTGGAGTGACTTTTAAATATGTCCTCGTGTACCTTGGTTTTGCATGATGAAGTCGCGCACATCCTTGTGTTGGGACAAGTTTCCATAGACGCGGGTGGCTTCAAGCATGGCGTCCATGCTGGAGCTGAGCATCAACTTCAACATCACTGAGGTACAAAGAAAAAGTGAGTGGAGGAAAAACTCTTTATTTTTCATTTTTCTTTGTATGTCTTACACTTTGCGATGCAGAGTTGATGGCGTGTGATCGCAGAGGCTTCCTCTTGGTAAAAGGACAGGTTGTTGATGGCGGCGGCCACATTCACCAGCAGCTCCTCGCTCTCCTGCACAGACCTCAGCTCTGTACCACCCACACACAAACAAACAAGAAAAAAAGGATTTTCTCAATTTGAATATGATAAATCCAAGATGAAACAAAGTCACCACCCTTCTGCATATTACAGCTCTGCTGCACGAATGTGGCGGTGACATTATGATACAAACAGCTGTTATCTGTGGTTACTTGTGGCCTGATACAGTTTGATCATGAGCCTGCACACAAAGGTCAAAGTGACCCGATCCAACCAACCAGGCACGACACTGTGAGCAGCTTGGAAACGAAGTCTGTGCTCGATTTAGCAGCAGATGCTCGGTCATACATTGCAGATATTGCGGTTGCACTGTCAACCAGCGCCTGTGACACACTGAATTTCGGTTGTGGTTATGACTGGAAATGCTGCTTTGTTGTTGTCCCCCCCATCAGAGCTCGGTAATAGAAAGCAGCTCAGCCTGTCGTGAACCCGATCAAAACAGGACATCGATCAGCCGAGTCAGCTCTTTCATCCTTTACTGAGATTTTTGTTTTATGCCTCCAGCTGTCTCCCCAGATCCACACTTGGAGTCACTCGTTTTATGGTTCTGTCTTCAGTTCATTAATTTTACTTCCCATCTTACTCACAGGCTTCTCCGACACACCCCTCTGTCTTTGCATGTTTGCCTCTTTTCACCACTTACACCTCTGTTTTTTGTTTATTTAATTCTCGCTCCCAACTGCCATGAAAGTCAGTGTAGGAGGCAGGCAGCAGAGAAGAGACTTTCACAACCACCTACATATCAGTTCAACCTGTCCTGAAACCATCTAACCACATGGGAGAAATTCGCACACGCAAACCAAGTCGGCTGTGAGCTGTGACAGAACATCCTGCTCATGCAGTGAAGCGCTTCGCTCTGTGAGATGCAAGAAAAAAAAACACAACAGGTAAACCAAAAGAGGATGTGCTGGGTACTGAACAGAAAGCACAGAGAGAGGAAAGCGAGCGATGGAATGAACAGACGAATGAGGAGCGTGTTTTCGACCAAAGTCATGTCTTGTTCCCAGCAAAAGGGAAGTGGTTGGGTGCTTCGTACTTACAGTACTTACAATGCACTAAACAGCTATTTTTAAACTTATCAGAGCTCCAGATTATCACACACTGCTCCCTTTGTGTGCCAGGGATATAACAGGGGGAAAGGATAAAGGAGAAATGTTGCAGCTATAGGCCTGCTGCTGGCTGTATTTTGTCACTGACATTGGAGGGAGAGGATTTCCTCACCGAGCGTCTCCATCAGAAGCTGAATGCAGGCTGCGTCTGTGGCCAGCGACGGGCCTACATCAGGGTGGATGCACATGTTCGCCAGCACCCTGACCAGCTTCACCAGCACGTCGTCGGCCTCCTGTGCACTTG
>OOFC01014768.1:0-18694 GCA_900323345.1 Pseudochromis fuscus
CTGCGTCAGGCGGATGTAGGCGATGCAGGCGGCGTCCTCTCCGATCAGATGGACGTGGGGGTTCAGGATGGTGGTGTGCACTGGTTTGCTGTTTTTACTCAGAACTGTCGGGGATGGGAAATGTGCAGATCAGGTAAACAGCAGGAAGATTTAATACATGGACATGAAATCAGTCTTGTTATTTTACACTTTCTTAAGTTGAACCTTTTTGAAGTTTAGTGCTTAACTGCTTTAAAAGATACAAAGTTCAGGTTTCTACACAAGATGAGAGATCAGCTGGATCATATCTAAAGATGTAGTGTTTGGATTGTTGGTAGGTAACTTTAAATAACTCATCTTTATTGCCATTCATTGAGAAATTAATCATTTGTAGATCGATTACTAACAAAATTAAGTTGCAGCTATAGACAAAAAAGTTTTTTTTCCCTTTTTTTAACTGGAGTAAAGTCACCAACAAACACAGCAATGTACACTGTGTCTGTAGAGTCAAAGTGATCACACACAACAGCAGTGTGTCAAAAATGGACCAAACTGAGGAACTTACGGTTTTCAAAGTAGAATTTATGAAAGTCCATCCCCTCCACCAAGTTTCCCAGAGCCTCTGGTTCAAACGAGGTCAGTCCAGGATCACAGATTCTCCTGTCAGAGGAAAACACAACTGTAAATAACCCTGCAGTAAAGAATAAGAGGGATTAAACTCTGCAGAACAGAGCGTTAAAGTTTTTGTGTTACAGCTGACAAAATGTTTCCAACAAGACACTGAAACAATGAGATTTATTTAGCTGCTCATGCAAACTCACGTGTAAGCTTCAAAGTCTCCATTGTTGATGGCTTCAATCAGCTGCTCCGTCATCTTTATTATCTCCTGCTTACGAGCTGAAAGCAGAAAGAAAGAGAGGAGGAGGAAACCGGAGGAGGTTACAGACTTTCAGGAATCATTTGAAGGCTGAAGATGCACATCCCACACCCCCACGCTTCCCCTGACATTTGAAATAAATTCCTCACATGGGCACCACCGCCTCTGGTGAAAGTGACAGTGACATTTGAAGTCACCCTGTAGAAAACACACCACACTCTCCATGTTGAACAGAGTATTTGATGGAAGCCCGTGTGGCACTGAACCCAGAAATTTCTCAAGCTAACTCCAAAAATCTTTTCACGGCGCACACACGAACCACCATCAATAAATTATTACTGCAGTTTTTTAAGTTAAGATCACCAATTTGTGCAGGAGAAGACACACCATCACTGAAACAGACCAGTTATTAAGAATGAGGCATCAAGCCCAGAAACTCAACCAGCAGAGGACCACACAGCCGACTTTATGACTGAATCATAAATCACGTTTCCTAACATGCAGCTGGAAAAGTAGGTCAGCAAACCTCTCCACCTGCATGTAGCAAAGTCCATAAAGTCCTCCTCCAACCGTTTGTTAGTAAGTGGAACATTAGCACAACCTTCCAGTCACTTACTCTGCTGCAGGGTGCTGCTGCTGCCTGCAGGGGGCGACAGAGTGCACTCTGGTTCAGGAGCTGGACTGGTCTGAGCTACAGGGACAATGGAGCTGCTAACAGCCTCCTGCAGGGGACCAGCTGCAGGCAGGTACAGGCATCCCAGTAAAATAATGTTACACACACTGTTTCTCTATTTTCTAAATGTATTATTGTTAATTTTTAAATCAAACAGTGATTATAGGAAATCAGAGGACAGAGGTGAACTGCAGTCACGTCAGAGTGCCAGTAGATGGCAGCACAGGAGGGTAAAGGAGAGCTCGTGCAGTACGTTGGTGAAAAGAACAGAGGAGAAAAGGTCTGATCTCTCATTTATTCTTATTGATGTGTTGCCTTTTTTGAAACAACAGACTGCCTTGTAGGTTTGTTTGCTGAAGATCAGGACAGAAAGGTCAGAGCTGAGAGGTGAAGCAGGTAAACTGCTGTCGACTTACAGGTGGTTGGTGTGGCCTGAGGAGACGGGGTCGGGGTTTGTTCCTCAGTGGTGCTGCACTGGGTCAACCCTGCACTGTCTGTACTAGTAGACTCACCAGCAGCCACTGCCATCATCAGCAGACAAACACAGATACAAACAGATGCACACCAACAGCAAGCTGAGAGGAGGTTCCTGTAGCCTAGTTTCATGTTACTCTATCAATACTTTTTAGATCAACTGTGGCTTAATCCCAGATCCTTTCATCCCAAGTAACATGAAGTAAGTGCGACAAACTGAAGAACAACAGCTTCTCTCTCAATTGCATGTCAGTGATGATCCTCTATAAGATCAAGAGCTGGTAAATCCAGGGATGTAACAGGATTAACTCTTTTCTAGAAACGCTGCAGGTAGCTCTGTCCTACTTCATTCACCTGAAAACCTTAAAAAGGTCATCCCCGAGCTGAGGGTGGCTAATTAAGAGCTTAAGTGTCGTGTGATGGTGGCACGCAGGCACTCAAGCAAACCAACAATCACAACAAGGCACAGGTACCATATACACAACCGTGACAAATCCAAGGGATCCTGCACTTGAGCTGCTGCAGATCTGGATGTAAATACTGTAAAACAGCAGCAGCTCCACACATAGCTGAGTAAACTATCAATCATTCTTCTCTGTTAATCCCACAGATCCTTGAGGCACCGCTCACTCAAGCCATGACTTGTACTTCCTAATACAACCATGATTAACTTTGATGTGTTGTGCAATCGGAGCACAAGACATTTAGGAATCATTAAAACTCAAGTTTGTGTTTGTGGGAAAATGAAAAAATACAAATGAAAACAGAAAAAAATGATTTGCTTGCAACTTTTTCACTCCAGTGTCCTCAGCCTGAGTAAATGGGTGGACTGTGTCACAGCAGCTTAACTGCTGCTTAACAAAGGTTCCTCATGCTGCTGCATTCAATACTAAGGTCACTTGTGAACAAAAACAATAAAAAGGAAACAATACATTTAAATTTAGGCAGTCGTGCTTAAAAATTACTGAAACAATAAACCTATTATCAAAATTGTAGCTGATTCACTTTCTCTTGACCAACTAGTTACAGGTAAAGTTGCAGCTCCTAAACCTTCAAAATAAAACTAATGAAACTATGTGGGTAAAACTTTTCATATCTACAGAAATGCATCTGTTTAGTCAGCTGGATTTTAATTTGTCTGGACATCAACTACAGACATTAAATATCACCATAGACTGTGTATAGACGACAGACGAAGCAACCAGTGATCAAAAATTAGACAAATGTGGAAATGTAAAAGATGTAATACCCCCAATGGCCACTAGATTCTGGCTCCAAAAATCTCTAGCTTGAACGTTTTCATTCATCACATTTTCAATCGTGAAATTCTCAGTTGATATAGTTTTCCAGAAGTCACTGTGACATCATCAGATAAAGTCAGCTGTTCTGATTAGTGATCTGGTGGTGTCCAATGAGACGTCACATTAGGTTCATCCAGTCTATGCACAGTCTGTGGCTTTTGCAGAGAGTAAATAGAGACAACAGCAGAAGTATATTATTCTTTTACCTCAGGACTGTATCGGTCCTGACACATCCACAAGTTATTTACACAACATTTACTGTTTCTATGATTCTGAACATTTAACAGTCGCCTGAAACCTGGACCCTGTGGACATGCATTACCCTGATATAGAGTAAAGACATAGATCATTTGTCTTATGTGGTTATAAAGTGAACAAAAAGAGGCATGCAGAGTAGGTGAAAGTTGGATAAGTACCTTTCCTACCTTTCATCTCCTCCTCTTCTGTGTTATTGCAGCTCTCTGTGGAGCCCTGTCAAACAGGACGGGTTGAGACAAAACCAGAGAGTGGGACAGAAAGACAGGAGGAGTGGGTGAAGAGAGACAGAAAGGTGGATAAAGAGAGAAGGGGGAAGAGAAATAGCAAAACAAATAATTTTTAAAAACTTGTAAGTGACACAGGGTTGGGAGGCTGTGGACACTTTGCCTACAAAGACAAAGAGACAACCTGATGGACAGATGGACGGGTGGGACGACTGACTCCCTCCCAGGAGCACAAACCAGCCAAGACAGCAGCGAGGGGAAGCGCAGAGAGCCACACATAAACACCAATGTGTGTGTGTGTGTGAGAGAGCGTGTTTTAAAATTGTGTAGTGAATTTTAACAAGGAGTGTGTGAGTGTGTGTTAGTGTGTCAACGCCCTGAGAAGAAGTGAGAACAGTGTGAAGAAAAAAGTGCAACAGCATTGGCATTTTATTATGTAGTGATACTATTCTTTTGCAAGCTTGTGCACCAACAGGACAGTGCAAGCAGCGTGGATGTTAGTTTTTATTTTAGTAGAAACTTTTAGTGTTACTGTGCAGCTGGTATCGTGTAGGATTTTCTCTGGTACATGGATTTGAAATTTGAGGTAAAAGCAGAAACTCAGAGCAGTGTGATGCTTTCAGAGTTTTTGTCACATGGTAAAAGTAAAAAAAAAAAAAAGATCAAAATAGTGCAAAACTTTCACAGTTTTGACCAGTTGGACTTCAAACTTGGGGAACTTATCAACTTCAAGGTAATTTTTAATTAAATTAATTAGCATTTAAACTGTCTCAATGTCAAGTAAAGTAACAAGAAATTCAAATTTTCAATATCCCAATTCATGTTTAGTTGATGAAGACAGAGAAGTGTGGAAAGTGGCAGCTGTAGTAACACTAGTATTTGGAGCTACTGTATATTTAGAGAAAATCCTCCACGAGGTATCTGTCAGTGTTAGCTGTGGCTGGTGGCTTGAGGCTGGAAAAGGAGCGGCTTACCTTGGTGCCGTCAGCTGGGTTGTGTACAACAGTTGTCTGGGCTTCCTGGGGGGAGGTAGGAGACACTTTACCATGCAGGGAGGGGATGGATGGATGGATGGATGGATGGATGGATGGAGGGATAGGGGCAGAAAGGTCTCGGTGGGGCAGAGGAACACCAGCAAAAAGATGCCGGGGAATACCACGTACAAACATACAAAACATGTGCGCACACCAAAACAAACACAGGAGCTACAGTACAGAAGCTGTGGAGCATTTCTGGTGATTAAATACACGGCTGTAGATGTCAGTCTGTTCTCCCATTCACCAACACTGCAGCCTACAGGATTATTTTTAAAGTCTCCAAAATGCATAAAAACAGCCAAGCTACACACATATTCACCATCCAGGGCCGTGACTGAGGAGGAGGAGGGTTCAGCAGTGTCTGGGTGCAGTGTTCACGCCACATGGACGTATTTTATTTCAAATATTGATCGCTGCATGAATAAGCTCAGGTTTATTAGCTTTAAAATGTAAACACCAATAGCATCTTCCAACTTTAGAGTGCATCAGTTATAGGAAATGGAAGTGAAATCAATATGTAGCCATCAAAGTGGAAAATCTATTTACTTAGAGTAAATACACCTGTACTACACTGAAGCTAAAGTTTCTGATTCATGGTACTTTAAAAACAGTTCAAAGTCATTCAAATAAAACATCATATCTTACTGCTGCCCCTGGGAAATTAACAAAAAGATGCAGCAGCTTTCACTGAAATTATTTTGTTTCTCTACAAACCAAAACTTATAAAAAAATATGCACATTCAGTAGCAGCTTTAATGCCAAGCTAATAAATGCTGAACATCTTAACACTTGTGAGTTACGAACAGTTTGATTCAGGACATGACTGCTGCACTTTTATGGTGACTACGCCTCATCCTCGGTCTCGACCCAGCCACAAAAACGTTCAGCACAAAGCTATCTGAGAGCTGCGTGTACTCCATAGTTTGGAAAACAAACCCATAGTGAACTGGTTTAGTCGGTCAGTCGTATTGTCTCCATCAACACAGGACCCCAACCTCAGAACATGCAACCCCTTCAGTCACACATGGGATTATGGAGAATGTGGTAGTACTTAATTCATTAGCTTGCTCAAATGTTTAAATATTCCTTTAAACCACTGGAAATATTTTTAGTAATGAGTATAATTAATTTCCATGGTTGTTGTGTCAGATCAAATTCAGAGCTATTTTGGAATAAATTATGTGGACACCTGTACCAGCACAGTTTTATAAGTTCTCAGACTTTAACTCTGTCTGTTTACTAACTAGTGAAGGAAAGGTTTACAATCCATTACCCTGAGACAAGCCTTATTCAAGCTCCACTATATGTAGTATATATGGCTCAATCCCATTACATATATGACCACAGGGGCTGCATCACCAAGCACTTACGATCTGTCACTGCTCCATCCGAGCTCCTGTTTTACCCACAAGTCCTTCAGCATTTACCACTCACAAATTGAAGAGCAATTTGTAAAAAGGCCATCTTTTGATGTAGTGGAGGTTCAACCTATACGTTTTCAAGCCACCGCTTCCCAAGAAATTGCAATAACCCCGTCGACAAATCTCAGGTGACACAGCTGAACACACAGAGGAGTCACCGGGATGTGGCTGAGCAGAACTTGATTGAAGTGTCTGCAGTTGTACGGCAAAATGAAAGTCGTTTGTCTCAACTGTCAGTGTTTGTGCGCCAACGTAAATATATGTGAATGTGTCCACGGGAGGTGTGGGTAAAACACGAGCCAGGAGAGACGCTCAGAGGCGCAGACCGGTTGTTCAATTTTAAAGTCGTCAAATTCACCGCCAACATCACAGTTTTGGTGTTTGAAAACAGAAGCGAGAGGCAGAAGGTGATAGATGAGACAGAGGTACAGAAAAGATTTACTTAACATTTTATGTGACAAAAGAAAAATAAAGGTGAGGAGGACACACAACTGAACATTAAAAAGATGGAAACAATGAAGTGATGGTGTAAAAAAATAAGGAAAGCAATGTGAGAGAAACCAAATAGAGATGAGGTACCATCGGTGCTGAAGATGACATGCTGCTGTCTTTGGTGCTGCTGCTGCTTACTACACTGTTTTTACTGTTGGTTCCCTGCGACTGGGGCAAAGAAACACAACACAGAGTGACTCGCACTGCTTCCACTGGGGCTAAACCAGTAACCCTGCTACGGGAATCAGAGTTTTCACATGGCCAATATAAAGATTTCACATAATGTAAGTGAGTACAGGGTCGTATAAACAGATTCATCTTAACATCTGTATCAATGTTGTTGTATCCTCCTGTGTGTCTTTTATGCATGTAGCTTTAAAGTTATCTCTTTCATCCATACCGTGACCCATGACTAGTATTTTTATGTTCACTGTAGAACTGTGTTATCGCCTGCATTAAATGTTTGCAGACACTGTACAGCAATAGTAAAAAAGAATACAAAACAGTTAGTCAGCACATGCATTTTAAAACAATCACCATATTATTTTTTTTTTTGATGATTCAAGTTAAGTTTGTATCTAAAATAAGAGCCAGCAATCAGTGGCCCATTTCTGGCAGCGAATATGTGTAAACAAGTCATAAAATTAGATTTATTAATGGTTACCAGTTCAGGTCGGTGCATGCAGTGAATGGCCTTCATGAAAGATTTGTTTCTAATATGATGATGTGTGGATGTAGGGATAGGCGTGTACTGTAAGATGTTATTTTCCTCATTCAAAGTCAATACTGATATCTGTTATACCTACAACACTAACTGCTCGGGTCACTTGAACAGATTCTATTAATTGCTGTTACTAATTTTTAACATGAAAGTTGCAAATAAAGAGGGAAAAAAAACAACACACAGCAACACTTGCATCAGCCCCCTGCATAGTTTGTTTACAATACAGTTTTCTGAATTAACATTTTTCTCTGCAAGTGCAGCCGTGTATCCTGCTGAGCTACAGTACACGCAGAGGAAGTTTTAATTAAACTAAGAATTTGTTTACTGTCACGTTCTTTGGCTGCATCCTCAAAGTCGACCCACATAATAACGGGAGTGGATTTTTGGTGTATCTGAAGGTATGAAGATGTATTTACACGGGGTTTTAGTAAATATAAATGAATTGATTCTAATTATATTGTGGTGATTATTGGTGATCCATGCAGGACAAAACTGATCAAACATAATTGTGCAGCTGTTGCAAGAAATAGTCTTAAAGTAAAGGTCAGTTTATATCATTATGAAAAAAATGTTCTTTTTAAAATGTCACTTGTGAGTCTCTTAATTTCACCAAGTGTTTATTTTGCTCCTGGTTTGTTGGAGCCACTACTGATATAACAGAGGTGTAGGTTATATTACAGCTGCAGATTATAGCATGGTAGAGCTCTAAGCATGGTTAGAGCTGGACTCTCCCTTCAGCCTCAGGCTAACTGGAGGGAAAGGAGAACTCCAGTATATTCCCACAGGAAAGTTAAGAGGTGTGGACGAAAGGATTGCGTCAATAAAAAGTTAAGAGCAGTGTGAAGAGGGAGGGGGTCGAGATGAGCAAATACCCAAGTGTGACTTTAAACAGGAGTCTGACAGCCTCTGTGGCCTGTGAGGAGCATGGCAGAAAAACTAACTGAACACCAACACATTAAACTGCACTTCTCTAAACTTTCACTGTGTTCAAGAAAACCTTCATAATTAATGAGAAACACTTTCAGAAAATTCAGGATTTGTTTCACTAATATCATCCTCTGCCATTAAAAATCAGTCCTTACTCTGAGGATCAGAGGTTAACGTATCAGGACACCAACTGTGTGACAAATCATTTAGTTCTTCTGTTTTGTGATATTTATTCCCAGGAAGGATCATCCGAGAATTTAAGTGTTTGTAAAAACAACTGGAGCACAGATGTTCATAATCCAAACTTGCTTTTTGTAAAAATATGAGACCTCTCTGAGAGTTTTTCTTTTCCTTTACAAAACATCTGTTTACCAGAGTTGAAACATTCAGAGGGACATGTATTTATGTCTGTTTTATAGAGCTGAAACCTCAACACTTACTCTCCACAATCTGAAAACACACAAAAAGTTTGCACGTTTATTTTACAAGTGATGTATCTACTGGTATCTGTGATGAAACTCATGCATTGTATAGAGTTTCAAGAACCATTATTTATACACTTAAACTTTATTTTTAACCATAGAGTGTATTTAGAGATAAAAGAAACAATCAGGTTTAATAGTGAAGCCAATGCAGAAGTGCAAACAAGTGCAACACTCTCAATGGCCACTAGACACTGGATCCCAAAAAACTCTCAAAACTCGAATTTACTTCAATTAAAAATCAGTAATTCAATCATAAAATATTCAGTCATTACATTGTTTATACGAGTCATTCTGATGTCATTAGCTGAAGTCAACTCTTCTTATCTGTGATGTGTAAATAATTTTATAACTAAGGCTTCAAATAGAGGAATATTTAGGGAGTGGTTAGTTTGATCGACAGCCTCATACACATTGGGCAGTGTCCTCGAGTTCGAGGGTTAGACCCGCCTCCTCACTCCTCCCTCCATATCCAAATATGGTCACTTGTGGCTCTGAACAACCAACATGGTGACGTTCAAATGCTAATCTCCTAGCTTCAAAATGTGAGACCACAAACCAATGGATGACATCATGTTAGCTTCATCCATACTATATACAGTAACAAGCAATTTAAGTGTCAATTTTACTATGAAAATACATTGAAGTAACCAACCAAAAAGACCAAATTCCTAAAGAATACAGAACAACCTCTGATCTTTTTCTTTTTTATATTTATATGCACCACATGGGCCTGAACTGCCTCAACTTCAGTGGAGATTATCTGCAGGTGACCAAGACAGCTGTGTTTCTTTTTTTTTCTTTTTTTTTTTTTACAAGAAAGGGGAGAGAAGAATTCACAAAAATGAAAAGTAATGAGGATACAATAAATATGCAAAAACTGAAAAAAGGGAAAATGGTTGTATACTGATGTTTGCAGTGATTAAAATGTCCCTCACTCCTGTGACAGTCTGGGATGAAGCAAAAAGGTCTGATCTTGTCTATAGACAGATGAGTCAGACATCAGAAGAGGGCGGGGTGAGTGTGCGTGTTTAATTGTCAAGAGCTGAAATGGTTTTGGTGGCGCTTATGGTAAAGAAGGGGATGCAGGGATTTTAGATGAAATCCATGGACATGACAGGAACTGTCATAAACGACGCCTGAAACATCTCTGCTCAAAGGAAAAAAAAAAAAACGGAGAGAGGAAGAGGAGGATCGGACGAGGGGGGATTTGTAACGAAGGAGAGAGTAAGAATGAAAAATGAACAAAAACGACAGAGCCGATCTCACCATCAAACAAACACTCGAGCTGGACTTCCTTTTCTGACAGACAGCAATGGAAAGGAGGAGGAAAAAAAAGTAAGGGGGTTATCGGGAAACAAGGAACTAATCAAAACTGCAAAAAAGTGAAGCTGCCAGATTGATCCGAGGAAGAGAGAGAAACAAAACGGCTGCGGGAGGTTTACACAGCAACAGAGGTGATACAAGGGGGGATACTAACGGCTTCAGGAGGAAAAGAGCTGCGAAAAAATATAGGGAGTTAATTTTTAAAGAATGGAGAGGTTGTGCAGGTTATTTGTAAAATGTTTGGCAGGGTGGGGGGAGGTTTAGTTGTTGTTTACTGTATGTAATGGGAGGTTTGTTTTGTCGATCATGGGGCTTCACTGCATGCATGGACGCTGAGTGTCGAACAACAAGCAGCTAAAAACAGAAACCGCATTTTAAAAGCTCATTGCTCTTTATCACGACATTCACTTTAACTGCTAACTCGTGAACACCTACTTTATTTTTAAGATCACTCAAGAAAAGAAATAAACTAAGTATGGAGCACCTGAAGAAGACTGTGTTTCTATTCGGCTCATATTATCACAGATACATTATTAGACAGTAGTTAGGGTGACAGACCAGAAGGGAGATAACAGAAGATAGGAAGTAGGAAAAGTAGGAATGTCAATAAAAACCCTCACGGGTCAGAGGACTTACCTTCACACCGTCCGACTTTTTGTTTAGTAAGGTTTTGCATGCTGGAAGAAAGTGAGAGAAGATGGTGAGGAGGCAGTTTGATGAGGTGTCGCCAACAAACACAAGAGTCAATCTGCTGGGCCCCAAAAAAGGTTTATCAGGTCCGGTGAACCTGAATTCACATTTATACTTACAACACAGCAGGATAGTTGTATGAGGGACAATCCCACCAAAAAGTATATATTCTGTACCATAGAGGATAATCAGGCTAATTCAAGAGACTTTAAAGAAAATATCTGAAACTAATGATACAGAAATAGGAAACTGAAAATAAAAGTGAATTAGGAATATGTTAAAAAAAAGTGATTACAACTCTGGACGTACTTTCTGTAGTTAGAATTTTAATGAGCCTTTTAGCCCTTATAAAAAAATATTTAATAAATAAATTAATTTTGTTATACCCAGTAAGACAACTAAAAAAACATATTTTTTACTTTAATATTAAGTATAAATAATTTTAAATTATTATTAGGAAAGTCATAATTATGATAGTGTGTAAAAATCAGATATTCAAATACTTTGTGAAATTGTCAAAATTATATTGTGAAAAAAAATTGAGATAATTTTTGTGACAGTAATTTGTCAAAATGAAAAAAAAAATTAAAAATCGTGCATTCAATGTTTTTGTTTCACTTTGTTTTCTAGGCCAACATTAGCCTTCACAACTTTTACTCTCAACTATACAATCTACGGATTACAAAGCATCAACAATAACTACTAATCCTGTTGGAAAGAAAAAATATTACGAATCAAAATTTGTATGTTTGACCCTTTTTAGGTATTTTCAGTTTCCTTATAGAAATGATCTTTATCTATTTTCTAGTGTAAGTTAGAGCCTCTCTCATTTTAGTTTTACATTAACTTCTTTCTTTCAAACATTTCTTACTCCATATGCATCTCTGATTGTAGAGCAACAAATAAATTGAACTTTTTAACAAATCTAAACCTTCTTTTTGGGTAAAATCATCCTCCATACTGTCAACTTGTTAAAACCATAAACATTAAAAGCGAATACAACACAAAAAATAACTAACATCAGTTTCAGCTCAGTGTCAAAGTTCACATGTACTGCTTTCAGAGGACATACTGATCCTGGATCAGTGTTTGATCCTCCTCACTACTGAAGCCTTTCATGGGACAAATATGAATGAATGAAATGAGTGAATGAGTTTTGTTTCTGAAGCCCTGGTCTGCTTCTATTCAAACATACAGTGTTTGTGTTTCAGGTAAAATCAGTCCCATCCTGCAGAGCTGGAACGACTTTGTGAGAGGTGGCAGGTACTTTTGCCACATCAAACACCTCCTACTATGATCTAGTTCATGTTAAGTGAAACTGACTGTTAGATTACACCGACATAAGTTCATGTGCATGAATCTAAAACCCTGACCACACAGGCAGACTTCAACAGAAATGACACACTCGATAACAAGAAACTTATTCACATGCACACACACAAACACATGTACTATATCAACACTCATATTTGTGTTCGAGGCACGTTCCAGTGATTCACCCTTACCTTCCATTTATAAAGAAGGAAGGAGGGCAATGAGGAGGGTAAGAAAACAGTGATGTATTTAATATCTGCATCTTAACATCTGAACTGAAAACTGAAGATGAACAACAGCAGGCACAAACACCTGTCAGGCTTTTATGTGCATTCTTTAAATCATTTTCACAGAGGTGATGGGTTCATGCGGTGACAGTGGCTCATCAACACGTCTGGCATGCAGCATCAAAGTCCTCATTCGCAACAGCAATGAAACTGAGCAGAAACCTTTAAAGTTCAGGACATCATCTATGCTAATTCTGAACCCATGTTCTCCACTTTTACAATGCATGATTATTAAGAACTTATCAGCGACGTGGTCTCCTGTCAGTCGAACCAGATTTTCCTGTATGGACGACCTTTGAGTAAACAGCTCACTGGTCATGTGACTGACATTCACCTACAAAAAGGTTCAGCGCACTTTAAAATAGCAGATAAATATGACTTGTCAGCTGAGCACGCCTGAAGACAGTTCATAGCTAAAGAAAGCTGGTGGCACTAAAAACCTAACCCTTAAAGAGAAGGAGGTCTTTAATCACACAAACTGGGTTTCAGATGATGAAAAGTGAGCAAACCTGTTGGATTGTCCATCATTATAAAGTTACCATATGACCACATAAGCATTAAATCTCACAGACAATGTCAAGTGTGGACCTCTCTCAGTCATCTTTTAACCTGCGTACTAATGGGGATGCCACCAGCACTAAGGCCTTCATCACATGCAAAGATATTACATAGAAACACACCTAAAGGAGACTTCCTGTTCTCTTTAAGACCACATCGCAAAAGGAGCACTATTAAGTAATCATGTAGCAGGAAAATTCAAAATGAAAAATGTTTGTCTAAATGACTGATCATTCACCGAGATGAATAATCGCTTCAATAGTCAATTAATCGACTAGATGCCCCATTGTTAAACTAGACAACTTATGGTTCACCTAGACAACTAATCAATTCAATATTCGATTAATTAACTAGACAACTAATTACAATAGCTACACTAGTTGAAGTATCATTTGAGTAGATGACTAATCATTTAAATAATCAATTAATCATTTGGATAGCTGATGATTGACTAAACTAACTGTTCGACTAGACAACAAAAAATTCGACTAGATGACAATTGCTCCAATAGTCGATTAATCGACTAGATGACTAATCGTTCAACTAAAGGGCTAATCATTGATAACTTCTTGTAATAATACTGAAAGGATAAGTCATCTAATTGTATCAATAGTTGATGGTATCTATCAATCGTCAATGATTAATTAACTATCAAAATAGTCGTTAGTTGCAGCACTACTGCACATCATAGATGTTTTGCATTTACCTTCTGGTATCTTAGCTTAGCTAGATTTAATATGTTCATGTTTGTTACACACACCCATCTCAACATACACCTGTAGCTTCTCTACCAGTTTAGGCCTGAAACCACATGTCCACAAACCTAAACCATCTGTGTGTGAATACCCTGTTGGCCAATATATGTGTATGTATTTGATTTCTGTCACATGTATTTATTGTAAGATGATGACCCTGATGAAGGCCACAAACTAGGACACATTGGTCTAATTAATTTTTTTTTTTCACCACGCATGTCAGTGACACAAACTGCAAACATGCACCCCCCCTTCGGTCTGAGCAGTGCTACTTTTAGACGGTGTTTGATGATCGTACAAGCACTTTGTTTGAAGCACACTGACGCATTGAGTGGTTTTTTTTTCGTGGTTTTGTCACAAAAACAACAAAGCAAGCAGAAGAGAGGAAACAAAGAAAAGTAGTTAACACATGACACTGTGCATTCTGGTTATCCAGCTTCCCATGCAGGTTGGCAAACTGTACTGTACGCTCATAAAACATGCTTGGCTGGCTGTTACTGCCAGAGCCATGCAGAGGAAAGGTTGTAGCGAGCACAGGCAGGCATCGACTGGGCATCAGTACTGTGGATACAAATCAGGTGTTACTGAGGTTGAATGTCTGTTTATATTTGTAATATTAAAAGGTTAAAATGCAGCGGAGTAAAAGAGCTGCAACAGTTGTGGTAATGCTGAGATGTGTAAACAAAGAGCTTTGCTAGGTGGCAGCTGCGATAGCTGGCGGGAGGTCAGAGGGTCATGCTGGGTGTCAGTTAAATAGCTGTTGTGTTCGACACAGGAAATTAAATATCCTCTCCTGGAGAGGAGGTCTGTTTGTTAGAGCAGCAGCACTGAAAGGTTAAGAGCTGAGCATCATGTGTAGTTTCCATTTGTACGTTTGTGTGTGTGTGCGTTTGAGATGCCCTAGTGCAACGATGACCATCTAAAAGTGGTCCATCAGTTTGCAGGCAGCAGGCAGTAGGTGGGGGTGGGAGGGGTTCAAGCAGCCCAGGCCACATGCCAATAGCCTGAGTATGAAGTTGGCAGTGCCCGACTCCAACGCCCCCTCTAGCAAACGTACCTTCCTGTGCCATTGCGGCTGTGCTGGTGGTAGCAGCAGGGCTGGTATGCTGCCGTCCCACTATTGGACAGAGAGGGATTCAGAGTGGCGTCGAAGGTGGGACAAGAGTCTCACTGAAGCCTGACTGAAGCCTGACTGAAGCCTGACTGAAGCCTGACAGCCTTTTTCTTTCTCATTTTATTTAAGTTAATAAACTTTTGTACACATTATGGGTAAAACACAACAAATTATGATCAAGCAACACCCAAAGCTCACCATTTATAACCTGTGAGACCTTAGTTCTGCTTATTAGGATGAAGCAAAGCAGTAGAGGAAAACGTTCTCAGCTCTAATATACCTGCAGCTCAAATTATTAATCTTATTCCTGTGGACGTTCACTTAATAAACCAGCCTGGAGTTATTTATAAAGCAATTCAGAGGTCTGGCCCGTCTGCTGTCTCCAGTCTACATCAGTCTTGACCTGTAGAAAGCAGTTGGCTGTAATCCACTGGACTTGCTTTGCTTACATGAAAGCATATAAACACAGGGCCAATAGCATTAATGCATTAGCTTGCTAGGCTGTCGTCCAGCCCACAAATTGGGTGTTCAATCAAAAGCGCGCCTGTGTTTCTGGTGATCAAACTGCTTACGAGGATGAAATCCAAGCCAAACCCCTGAAGTGCAAAATCAAATCTGTGCGGTTAAAGGAAGAGGATCACAGACCGGAGGTACAGCAGGAGAACAACAACGATATGTATCAATTTACCCTGTGTGATAACAGAGAAGTGATCACCTACAAAGTGTGTACAGCTATAAACTGACCGCCAAAGCTCACCTGAAAAGTTCCTGGACACCAGCATCGTTGTGAGGATAGCTCCCTACAGACCAGACGAAAAAATCAAAACAACATTATTTTCATTATGAGCCTCTATGAATGTGTGTGTGTGTTTTTAATTATGTCCAGACTCACTTTAAGTTTCCTCCTGGCGTTGAACTTGCGCAGACATTCCACTGTCTCTTGACGGTGCATCATGGAGGCCACAGTGGAGCGTTGCTGTGTGTAGAGCGGGAAAAACAACACAAATAACTTCACTGCAGTACTGTGAGTGTAGATGAGAAGGCACTGCTTTCACTCCTACTGTAATTAAGTATAAATGACAAAACCGTCCTGATGTGAGTAACGAACAGGATGGAGGCAAAAACACTTTGCTTCCTTTCTATTATAGTCAATTATTTACTATATAAGAACAGGATATTATTACGCCGACCACAGACTGTTTATAGAATGGACGAAGCTTGACATTTGAACGTCATCATGCTGGTTTTGTTAAGCCAGAAGTGACCGTATTTGGACATGTATGGAGTAGTGAGGAGATGGGTCTGACTCTTGAACCCGAGACTCACTTTAGCGCCAGTTTCATTGAAACTGATGACAAACTATGAGAGGCCAGATGTGACAAAATATAAATATCTATAAATTCAGCTGTAGTATATGAACACAGGTCTGTGCATATTTTTAAATCTAGACTATCAAACCAAGTTGTGTTCTTGTTGGGAACAGCTGTGTGTTAATATATTTTACAATGTATGTCTGGGAGTTATTCCAACATAAGATAAGATACATAGTGGCAAAAGTGTGATATAATTTTTTAAAGCTGGCCTGAGCAGCTACACCAGTATTATACATGCTGGAGAAGATTTATTTTGATGTGAAAACAGAAGAAGAAGAAGACAAGTGTGACTTACGCAGACCCAGGGATGCTTGAGGGCCTGGTCGGCAGTGATTCTTTTGGCAGGGTTAATCGTTAACATCTGATTGATCAGATTCTTGGCCTCAGGGGTCACTGTGTCCCATTCTGGAGAAGGAAACTGAAAGAGGGAAGTAAAGAGGAAAAAAAAATGTCAGGAAAGTACATCTCTCACTATCACATCCTTATGCACAAATATATATACTTCAAAGAAAGGGAAGGATTTTTCCTGTGAAGTGAAATGTTGTCATCTCAGCACAATTAAGTACAATTTAGGATATGTTACAGTCTGCAGAGCCTAAACAGACTTGCATCTGCAAAATACAACATGTAAGAGTGAGGCAGAAATCACAGAAGGATGCAACGAAGGCTGTGTGCCAGATTTACTACAGATTTTCTACCTGTATTTATCTTTTATCAGGCTAAAATTACAGTCTGTGTGTCCTCTGTGGGAGCATTTGCAAGGTGTGCCTCTCTCCTCACTGCATTGGCATTAAGGGGAGGATCGTGCAAATAACAGGGGAGTCCAGGTAACTGAGGCTGGTTATGTATTTCTGCTGAATTAACTAAGGTCACGCAATTTGCAACTGTCAGATTCGCAGGGAGGAATCTCAACCTCTGAAGACCAGAGGTAATCATAGTGCCAGAAGAAATTACACAAGCTACTGGGAAGTTTGTGGCAATCGTAGACTGTATACAGAAATGGACAAAGAGGCCAGATCGCAAAAGTGAGGCCAATGGGGAAGTTAAAAGTGAAAATTGTCATTTTCAATCATGAAATATTGAATTTTTTTACACAAGTAATTCTGGGTTCATTAGGTAAAGTCAACTCCCTGCTTAACAATAGCTCAGTAAAATATCCAGAGACCACATCGTTTCTCTCTCTCCTGAATTGTGCCTCTAAGATTTGTCCGATCAAACTCCTTCCTAATTTAATAATGTAAGAACGCTGTTGTTTACTGTCACCTTGTTCTGTTTGTCTTTGTAAAACACATATTTAATCTGTGTTTGCTTTGTTTTCTCACATTATGCATGTTCCAAAACTAGACAATAATCTGTCTGTCACTGATGGATTGTTTCATTGATGTAACACACAGGTGCAGTTCTCCAAGTCAACGTAGTTCCTCTCACTACGGTCACTCACACCTGCCAACCTCAAGCCTCCGCCCGATTTGCATAAAATGCCAGTAAACATGTTTACTTGTAAAAATCGAAGTGAGCTGTCAACTGACATTCTCTTCAAACACTGAAATATCAGATACTGATGAAAAAACGAAAGAACAAAGTATCACCATGACAGTGATGATATTCAAAAAGTGCACGTTATAACAAGTGCTTGTCACAGTCACTTCATATCATAGCTCATATTATGCACATTCATTAGACGTGGTTGCTTCCAATTATGGAAATTAATACGGGTAATAAATTCCTATCTCCCAGAGGACTATGACAAGATCTGATAAATAAGCCTATTGCGCTCCCTCTTATAGTGTATCACTTTTTTTTTTTTAACAATAACAAGCAGCAAGTAATTAAAAACTAAAATTAAATTTCTAAATTACTTGCACGACAGAATTGAGAGTGTCTTATTCCATGAGACTTGAAGTGAAGGGGTCTTTACTCATCTCGAACACCTTTATTGTTTTTCACTATTGACGCAAATTAAAATTTAAACTGGAAAAGGAGATTGTGTATTACAATACAAGTATCCTGAAGGTGTATCTCTCTATTTTACAGATGCTGTCTCTCATCTTCAAAGACTCTTGTACTGAAATTTGCCAAATACACAGTCAGTCCACCTTGGATAACTTTACTCCATAAAAGATTAAAGCCCTTATTAGACCTTCGCTAATGTATATATTTGTATTAATAATGACTCAAATATAAACTAGAAATAGTGGCTTTGATTTACTGCAGTATCAGAGGAACCAGGCTTTTATTTTGCCTACTCCCGAGTAAATTCAAACTTCCTCTGTGTTTACCTGCCATCATAATAAATTCAGTGCATTTCCACATCGTCACTTCCAAGCTGAAAGAGTCAAGTCAGTCAGCCCGTGTTTCCTTTTACCCTCAATTATCTTAAGCCACTAAGAATGAAACAGTTGCTCCAG
>OOFC01014768.1:24320-36799 GCA_900323345.1 Pseudochromis fuscus
GGTGGGGGTGGGGGACAGATGAAAAAAAGGTGGGGGACAGACGGAGAGAGATGGGAGCCGGCGAGGAGACAGATGACGTTCATCCCTTAAGTTGTTCTTAACGTCACCGCGTGACGTCTGTGCGTTTGTGTCCTTATACCTGTTGTAACTCCACACATGCCTTTTATCTTCATTCACAAAACACTGCTCTAAAATATCAAGCTTTTTTTTAAACAACTAGTGTGTCAGATGGTGTACAAGGCCCCCCTCCATCATATTCATCACTGGTGTAATAGGACAGCTCACCTTGAGGTCCCTGTGCACAATATCATGCTGGTGGATGTGACTGACGCTCTCCAGGATCTGATTGATGCAGTGGCTGAAAGAGATGGAGAAGAATGAGAAACAGAACAGACACATCCGTCAGTCCACAGCATCTCGATGACAACAAAGTGCAGACTGAAGCAGAGGAAAAAGATTTTCAAATGTTATTTCAATCATAAATTCTCCATGACTGGTCCTTTGTGTACATTTAACTTGGGGATTTCTCTGTGAATTCATACAGCATAAAAGGTAAAGCATGAAAGAGATTGTCTGAAATAAAATGATGGACAAAGGGATGTGGACAGCCAGACCAATAACTCAAATGAATATCTTTGGGAGGAACAGAAACACCTGGCCTGGCACAAAGAGCATCATAGAGAAGTAGAGGATACAGGTATTGTGTTAAATAAATGAGAACCCTCCCAGTGCTCCTTTAACTCGGCACAGCGTGAAGTGGATGCAAATGTCGGCTCAGGTACCCACAACTCAACATCAGAAAGGTGTGAGGGGAAGATGCCAGTGTCATCTGACAATCCAGCAAGCAGATAGGACGGTGCTGACGTGATGTCACCCCTGTCAGGTTGTGGAGTCGCATCTTGAAGCCAGGAGTTTGGCATTTAAACATCACCATGGTGGTTTTTAAATCCAGAAGTGACCACATTTGTATATGAGGGGAGGGGTGAGGAGGCGGGTCTGACCTGAATGAACCTGATGTGTATGAAACTCGAGTTCAGGTCTGATGTCATTGGAGATTGAGCTGCACCAACTAACCACGCCCCTAAATGTTCATCTTTTTGAAGCCCAATATCTACTTAACGATTCAATTACTTTCAGATGAGCTAACTTGAGTTAATGACATCAAACTGAGTAATATTTCATGATTAAAAATGACGATTTTTGAATTTAAGTCAATTGAAGCCAGCACCTAGTGGCCATTGGTGGAAGCAGACTTGAACTTTCTATGAATTAAACACTATTAATGCCTTTCAGGAGTGTCTGTCTGAACATGTGGGACATTATCAGTGTGTATGGCCGTGAGGAACAGCTACAAAAACTTTTGATTGGCTGTTGGATAACTAATCCCTGCAGTCACCCAATCTGTTAAACTCCTTGCAACATGACATCATTTCCCGTCGCTCTTTTTGACATATTACACTAATCAACTGACATGTTTACGACCCCGTATGATTCCTGTAAGACTTGCATGCGTAATGTGGTCCTCGAGCAACAATTACTTGGGAAACGTCATTTACAGTCTGAGTGTACTTGGACAAGAGGATAAGTGGTGCATGTGGAAAAAGAATTTGGTGCATTTTTAAGTGAATGAATGTGAGGAAGGAAATGGAGAGGGCAGGGTGTGTGTGTGTGCGTGTGTGTGTGTGTGTGTGTGTGTGTGTGTGTGTGTGTGTATGGGGGTGAGACATCTTATATAAGCATGTCCTAAGCTTGCATATCTGCATTTTTGCTGGTCTGATGATCAATTTAAGTTGCTATTATTTCTTTTAAAATATACTGAGTTTGACATTAGTGAAGGTGAAGTTGGGGTCAGCAGACAGAGGGTGCACAGAGGCAGATTTTGTCAAGAGAAAGCTCCCAGTGTTGTGTCCACATTAGGCTAGAACAAGACTCACAGTTTTATTCAGCATCTCTACCCCCTCTTACACACACAGTCATTTCAAATGTGTTACAAATCCAATTTTAGCTTCCACATTCCCATTTCTGCAGCTAATCTAATGCTCATCAGACCATCTCCTACTATCACTTTAGCACTAAATATAGATCCCCTTTTTATTTCTCTATCACCTTCTGTTTTATGGCTCAAAATGAAATCTTTAGCATGGGATTCCCTGCACAGATCAGCACTTAAAGAGAACTAATCCCAAACGTATGTGTTCATTCACCTGACAGCCCTGACTAGCTTAAGCTAATAGACCTTATTACCGCACTGTACATGACAATCTGACTGTTGTCGCACAGGTTGTGTAATGAAGTATGAAGATGGAGTCGTAAACCACTTGAACCAATCTGAATCTGTTTACGGGCTCAGACAGAAGGGTGTCAGTTCCATCGAAAGTTGGTCATTACAAATTATGTAACATGTTGACAGACGCGTGTTGTCCTCAGGTTTTTATTGGCTTGTGTTGAGTTGTTTCTAAATAACTGTACTGTGACATTTATGGTATTTATTTCACCAATGACCACATGACTAACTACAATCTGGCAGTAAAAGTGCTGCAGTGCAAAAACCAACCCCCACTTTTAACAACAACCTTGAAAATAAAAAAAAAGAGGTTAAATAAGGTTTCAACACTTAGGACAGCTTTGCCATGATTTATTAATGAAATTGAACTTAAAAGGCCTGAGTCACTTAGAATAAACTCGTACTGCCAGAAACCACCAGCACTGCTTCTGCTACTAAAGCACAAAGTACATTAACACAGATTCCAATGGCTAAAAAAAAAAAACATTGTGTGATTTCATAACGCAGCTTTGCAGATTTGGCAGCCTGAAAATTCACTATGTCAGCCTCCAAAAAGTTAATATGCAGCAAAACTGTTCACATGTTGACATACTGTACCTGGCATCTGCCTCGCTGTAATACTCTCTAGCAACGATGTCTTCAAACAGCTCTCCTCCAGTGACGCTGCAGACACACATAACAGACACACATAACAGACACGTGGTGATTTTTTTAATCAGATCAAGTGACGATCCTGATAACAAATAGAAAAGTACAGATAATATTAGTAAAATAGGTTTTGACGATTTTCAAAGGAATCCACTTTTTTGGGGGTGATTTTTCTTAGCAGTGACATGTTCTTATGTGCTCTGACTTGAACCTTCACACTGAAGCCACTTGACTGGTTGTTAATAATACAAGTCTCTACAAGACTGACCTGCATGTCTGGTTTATCTTAGAGGCAACAAACAGCAACAAATTCAAGCTAAACCCTTTTTTTTAGTATATAACCCAGTGTTATGAAGACAAATGTGCAGCAAGGCAGTTGTAACTGTGGGGAATGTTTAAAGTTTTAGGTTGCAACTTAAATTAAAAATAAACAGACTTAATGTGAAAAGTCTGACCATTTAAATTAGAACATTCAGTACATGTCACACAAGTTAAAGTAATAAAGTCCTATTGCAAAGAAAGATGAGAAAAGATGCAAGTTTTTCCTTTAACGTTTACTCCAAACAAGTCATAGAACAAAAAAAGAGAAAAACTTGCCCCCCTTAATGTTTTTTTTTTTTTGTCTAAACATAATGAAATAATAATGAAAGTAGAGTGAAAAAAAATGTTGCAGTGAAGCTGAGGTTATCAAACTTGGTTCAGTTATTATTAAACCAAGGTTTAATTAAATAATAGACCGAGTGTTTCCATCATGGCACCTCAGTGTGAAAGCTGTTACACTGCACCTGAATGACTGAATGAAGAGTCATGGAAGTTACAAGTTCAACTTACTCGTTGCTTTGCCAAAACAATTTATCCTGCAGCAATACTCTGGTCTGAACCTGTAAATTCTGTGTGTGTGTGTGTGTGTGTGTGTGTGTGTGACTGCTATTTACTCACAGGTCAAAGACAAGGTAATGGAAGCCTTCCTCTGAGATGCTGTCATGAAGCCGCACTAGTGAGAAGGAAACAAACAGAGAGAAAGTCTTTTATTAGAAATCAATTAAGTACAGCAACACTGCTGGTGTCAAACATCTTCTATATGGAAACTCTGCAAACAATCACCTCGACGGACGTTTCTCTGTGTCAGCGTATCACAGAGATACTGTTACTTTTTTTGGAAAAGAGTATTTTAAGGGACAACAATCTGAAATATAATTAATGATGGTTTCTAACAAAGTATGAGTCACCACTGATAAACTAATCTCAACAATACTGTTACTGCTTTTTAGGAAAGCAACGCACACAAAGGGAATTTGCAAAGTGCATAGAAGAAAGGTTTGGTTTACAAAGCAGGTCCCTTCACAGTTGGACTGATGTGGAGAAGCTGTAATTTATTAGTAATAAATAAGCAACTGACTTCCTGGAGTAATACAGAAAAATGCTGCAAGTCTGTATAAATATGCAAAGAAATAAAGGAGGAGAAGAAAGAAGCTGATGAAACTATTTGAGGAAAGGTTAAAGAGTTATTAGCTGATGTTTAGGACATAATGTCCCTGAGCCAGTGAGTGTGGGTGGGATGGCATGTTGCCACCTCAGTGAGACTACACACCGGTCCGACATCGCTTTCAATAATTGATTTATTAAAGAATATATTAGAGGAGAAATTACAAAGTTGGCACAACTTCATTTATGCATTCACAAGACATCAAATTCATCTGCTGCATACCTGCAGCATGAGTAACACGAGCAACCGTGATCAGTTTCATTCGATGGGAAAGGTACGGGAAACGGCAGTGTTTACCTTGATGACATGTTGGAGCAGCAGTCACATGCAACTCATCAACTGCTTTCTTCTCTGTTCAGCAGTGGATGAGTGTACAGACTACTCACTTGACTCATGTGTGGCTACACAGACTTGCTCATAGTCATTTTAACCCAAGAAGAAAATAAGACCCTGACAAGATGATCAGGATTCAGGTTAATAAAAATGTGATGAAATGTAATATCTTTCATCCTTCAGCCACAGTTATTTGATGATAAAATGATGGACCAGCTATTTTCTTTTAAAGGGTCTGAATGTCCACAAGCTGTACACAGAATGGATGAAGCCATTGTGACATCACCTGTTGATTTGTGGACTTTGAACATCATCATGTTGGTTGTTTGGAGCCAGAAGTGACCATGTTTGGATATGAAGAAGGGAGTAAGGAGGCAGGTCTGACCTTTGAACCTGAGGTCACTGCCAAATGTGCATGAGAATCGAGTTCAGTGGGGAATGAGCCTCCAAGACACCTAGACCTGTCAATCAAACTCACCATGTCCCTAAATATTTCTCTTTTTGAAGCCTAATATCTACTTAATTAAGATTTTTTTTTTCCAGATGGAGCCTGATAAGACAATCAGGATACTGCATCTTTCATCTTTGGATCAGGTTTTTCTTTAAAGTCTAGTTGGATTTTTTCAAATGTAATGTCTCCCTTTGTTTAAATGCTGACAGATAAAGCAGGAGCTCTTTTTCATCCATTTGCCGCTGTGCAATTTATGACTGACAATTCACTTGTGTGTTTATTCAAATAACAAGCTTTATTTATCATTGATGTCGGAGACGATCGATGCATCTCTAACAATAACAGCCATTAATCACCGGCCGGTGGGAACAAAGTGTGAACATGAGCCACACTTAGCATAAATGGCAAAGTTATTATGGTATGTTCATTCACAATCCTAACAAATACACACAAGGTCAAGTGATACAAAGTGCTCTCGGGTTTCCAGCAGCACTGAAATGATCAGACGGTATGTTTCTAAAGCCCGAGTGCCACCTGGCCACTTGGCAACGAGGACTAAGCTTTTGGGACACAAACGTTGACAGAACAGTTACCATATTTTAATCATTTATAATTAATGTGATACTGGTAAATTCCTTTTTGGCTCGGTCGCTCTCTAAAAAGCACAAAGCCAAACAGGAAAAATGACTGCACAAGAGGGGGGAAGGAGATGTTGCCAAAAGCACAACTTTAACCAGCAGCTCAAAAATCCAATGTAGTTCTGAAATACAGCGACCTACACACTGCGCTTTCACAGGCTGATTAAAAAGAAATGCTTGTGTCAAGGTGAGTGAAGGTGCTTGAGTTCCTGAATAAAGGCTGAAAATGTGCTATTTTACTCTTTCTTCCTTCTTCAGACAAGTTACATTTTGAAAGAAAAAAAAAAACAAAGACTTGACAAGGTCTCCCCTTGAGAAGAGTATAAGAAAAGAGCAGCACAGGATGGAAAAGAAAGGAAGAATAGAGGATGACGAAGAAGAAGAAATCAGGTGGGACGAAGAGAGAGACCAACGAAACCATGCCTATTATGTTGTTATCATACTCGGTGTGTATGTGTGGCTCGCACTGGACGGCATGCGATGATAAGACACTTGGCAGTTCTGCCACAAAAGATACTTTTGCCATTTCCTTCCTTTCCAAGGGATCACCGCCTTTTGTCTGGATTTCTCACACACACACACACACACACAGTAAGTAGTAAAAGTGTGATGTGATGAATCCCAAGCTGTATAAGTCTTAACACAGTTTCACAATGTTCAGTGACATTTACAGGCACAATAATCCCTCTGACTACCTCACAGTAAACTGCCACAGAGACTAAACAAAGCAGTGTGACTCCTCAGGGCAGTGATGTGTTGTTTTTTTAATGAGGATGATGTTTTGTATTTTGAATATTTCTGATTATGAAGATACTGAAAGGTGAAACAACACTTGAACAGTAAAATGGAGAAACAGCGTGTCCGTCTGCTCTCCGTTTATTTGACATGCTGTTAAGTTTGAGAGAAATATCTAGCGATCGTTAACCATCCAGCTTAACACACACAGACAGAAACAGATACACGGTACACAAAGTAAACACAGCGTTGATCGTATTAGTGCGACCAGCTGACTGTGCATGTGTCGGTGTTCAGACTCACTTTGCCTGTTTGGCTGCTGGCCAGCTGCACCATGCAAATGTCCCACACACTGACAGATCCGGTAACTGGCTGATTTGCGTATCATCCGAGGCCATTTGCTTCAGAGTTATTATTAAACTCAACAACACGGAGATGGAAACTAACTTTAAAAGTGGCACAGTTGTTTATGATGTTGTTGTTGTGCATACTGGATTTGAAATGAAATAATAACCACAAGGTTTCAAGCTTAACATTAAACTGAGGGTTGTCACATCTATATTGGGTAAATATTGGGGCTCTGTTGTCAGTAACAACACAAGTCAGCAGCACCGCACACTGCAGCCTCCACGATGATCAGAAAGTCAGATGAAAATTTGTTTCTGATCATTACAACCTCAACAAAGACAGAATTTATTGCAGGACTGTTGGAATAAGCAGCATTAGTTTCACATAGGTGCACCAAATAAACCCACTGCAGTACCCTGACTTTGCCTGATACATTAATGGTACTTTAAGTAGTTAAACATGTTGCAGACTCTAAAAGGCTACACATTTGAACACTTAGAAAATGTAAGAATCACGTAACTACTATGTTGAGTAAAATGTGTAAAAATAAATCACTTTTTTTGGGGGGGGGACGACCCCTGCACTAATCCATGAGTCTGTGGTGACTCACCAATGTTTGGATGTTTCAGCAGACGACAGATCCTTGCCTCCCGCTCCAGTTTCTGATGGTCTGTGGACAGAAAAGAGCAGAGAGAGAAAAACCATAAGGACACAATATGAGTACCAGGAAAAGACGCAATTAAGATACTGTGTCCTTGTCCAGCTTGTGCACTACAGTGACCAGAATAGCAGCAACAAAAGAAACACTTCTTGGAAACCCACTGAGTGGACACACAATAGAACAAAGGCCATCAGTTTGTACAGTACAAGGGCAGCATATTATTCACTTCTCTGCAGTTTGCGATGTTCACATTGAAAACAGCTTTTTCTTCAACGGATGTTCAAGATTTAAGTGTTAATAAATAATTAATAGGTTGTTTCATTTTTCTAAAGCAAAGATTTTTGCAACCATTAAAACTTTATATCTTCTTTGGGAGGACTTGATTAAAAATGTTCTTTTAACTGCGAGGCTGTAGCACATAAACACACAAACATACTTAAATCCCTTTCCCTCCCAGCTCCTCTGCTCTGCCTGGTCTACCCTGAACAATCATTTTCTTTCAAACCTATAGTTTTGCCACAAAAATTACATCAAGTTGAACTGAATGAGGCAGCAAAATAGTCCATAGTTTTGTTTCAAAGCAAAATAGTCCTTTGTTTCTCTGACATAGTTTGATGTAAGAGAAGATGGTCAACTCATACCAGCTCACACAAGCAGACATGTAGTGTGCACACATACACACAAACACACACAGACATACAAAATAAGCACAAGCTTTATGCACTTAGTGAAATTAGTCTTGTGGGTTTGGCTTTAATATAATCAGTGTCCAGTTAATGATTCAAATGGCGAAAAGAGGATGTCCAGCGGTGTGTGTGTGTGTGTGTGTGTGTGTGTGTGCAGCTGGATGTTTCAGACAGACAGGTTGTTTGTAAAGCTGATACAGCAGACAGATACAGTGGATGACATCTCCTGTTGCGGGGTGTCAGAGGTCAAGTTCGTCCTGGGCTTTCCTGCCACCAACCAGCTGCTAGTCTCAGGGGACAGATGGGCCGCTTACGTGTGTGTGTGAAACAGAGAGGGACAGACACTGGACATCCCTAATCCCCTGTCCCATCCGAGGCCCTGGACTCTGTCATGGTGTCTAGGATCTCCAAAAACATCTGTGCTGGGACCATTTGAAAATATAATCGTTTTAGTGTTTAACTATAAATAACAGAATAAAGTGGAAGAGAAAACTCAGAAAAACTGAATTTTTGCATTTGATCTTTGAACAAAAAAAAAGGCCAATTTATTCTATAATTTTCTGTCGGTCAGCTACTAATGTGCATCATTTAAAACATCCATACAACACACACAACTAGTTTTATAGCACTGCAAATATCAAACATATTGATATCTGCTAGCATGCATTCTCACACATTAGCAACCTCGTTCAAAGTGCAAACACATATGCTAGACACAGGTGTTTGAACACAGCCCAGAGCAGGAGCTAAAGGCTGTGTGCAATAATACAAAAGCAGGCTTGAAATGGTGCTGTCAAAGCTGCAAGCAGCACAAAGTCTGATCAGGATTACATTTCAATCTGCAGCAGCAGCAGCAGCAGGAGTAGCAGCAGCAGCAGAAGACAGAAGAAGAAAAAGAAGACAGAAGAAGAAGAAGGAAGAAGGAAGAAGAAGAAAGAAGGAAGAAGGAAGAAGAAGAAAGAAAGAAAGAAGACAGAAGAAGACAAAAGAAGAAGAAGAAAGAAGACAGAAGAAGAAAGAAGAAGAAGACAAAAGAAGAAGAAGAAAGAAGACAGAAGAAGAAAGAAGAAGACGACGAAGACAACGACGATGAAGAAGCAGATTAAAGCAGTCATGACTGATTGATCAGCAGAATTGGACAAAGTGAAATCTGAACCAAAACCTCCATCTTTAGCAGTCCTGTGTAAAAAATCTGTCATTCAGCAAGTAAATCACAGCTCTAAAATCAGAAATCTGCCACTTTCACTGTAAAGGACACCAGTCCAGTTTAATGTTATTATTGTACCAAAGCTAATAAGGTGAAGATGAAGGTAACCCAAAGGTCAGAGAGGTTAGAGTCGGTCCTCCAACAGGCTGGAAAAACACTGAGAGGAAAAGGGAATAGGAAACACCACCTTCCTGCACAGCAAACACCGAGGGGCCTGTAGAGGCAGTGGAAAATCAATCCCATGACTACCATGTAAATATGTAATTTGAGGTCTTGTGTGCGTACAAAATATTATGACAATTGAATTACACTTGGCACTGGCAGCAACAGAAAACTGACAGCTGTAATAATTCATTACTATTTATTGATAGTGCAGTCACTGTAGAAAGCTGGCATGCATATAGCTAAGAATACATCTGTATCTGAATCCATTAAACCTCTGTATGTATCAAACAATATGAAGCTACTGTTTGTAAAGTGATGTGCTTCATCTTTAGGGCTGTAGCTGCTGTGGCATGACAGGAAGAACATAAACCATCCATAAATGATACATGATTGACTGTTGAAGTTATTTATCTATTAAATAACTTTTGGACAAAACAAACAATTTCAAGCCATCAACTCTGATCTTAAAAACATGTAATCCTTTCTCACTTTCAATGACACTTTGTAGACCAAACAATGTAATAAAATCATTAAAAAATATATAAAGAGATAACTCAATTAGGGATACAACGTCTAACCCTTACCTTTAAGGTCTTGAAAGAAAGGGCCAGATGATTCTTCTTTACACAATGTTTTCACATAGCTGTGTTTCTAGGTGAATACTATGTCCCTTTAATCTCCCTGTGCTTCCAATGGATTATGTTTAATGTATATAACATACATGCTCAGTCATATCTAAGTAGATAAAACAAAGGAGGGAAAAAAAACAGCTGTTCCATGTTTACCACCAGCTGGTGCTGGTTTAAAGCTGTGACCTGTGTCACTTCTTGCTTCGCAGCATAAAGGTCTGTGCATTGATTTCCCGATTTCACCACCAACAAGCTCCTGCAGGAAAACACAGGGAGCGAGAAAAAACAGTTCCCAGCGTCTGACTCCAAACCTTTAACGTGCTAAGCCAATCAGCTGAAGCTTTTCTTCTGTAAAACATACACACATGTGTACATATAATCCTGTCCTGTTCAATATGCTTGTTTAGACCTCACACACACACACACAGGTTTTGATCAGACAAGTGTGTTCAGAGGATGAGAAATCAAAGCACTCTGCAGACATTCCTCAACCTTCTTCTCAGAGCCATAATGGGCTATTTTGGCTGCTTGTATTCTTAGAAGTTGGATCTGCCTGCAAAAATAGGACTATTTTTCAACGCTGGCCCGGGATGACGGCTTTATAATGCTTGTGATGGCAGACGGTCTTGGCAGCTGGCTGCTTAGAAACACGAGAAACTGACTGAGGAGTTTCAGTGAAAAGATGAGAGAACAAGTACAGGCTTCAAAAGGACAAATTGTATAGAAATGAACAAAAACAAGAGGAAGTGACTGCAGCTTAACAAAAGCCGATCAGTGTCAAATACAGAAGGTAACTGCGGGCTGACTCTGAACCCAACCAGTAAAAGTAATTAGAAACTGAAAAGGTCAATTAGAGACTACAAAGACACTTGAGTACGAGACTGTTTTACAAATTGTTGGCATGTTACTTCAGTAGAAGCTTCTCACACACCTTGTGCTCTCAATCCTATGTGATAATAGAGAGTTAAAGTCAAGCTTTGGCTGAGAAGCTGTGCTCAGACCAAAGGAGAAGTGAAATTATGCAGCGTGATTACATAATAAGTGAATGAAAAGACTCAAGTAAACACAAGAAGATGCAAATTTGTGTCAGCATGAGTTGAAAAGGTTTTAACTTGAGCAAAAAAATGGCGACACGTGGTATCAATTAGCACCAAGATTCCCCAACGTCACTGAGGAGCAGAAATGGAGGACGAGCTCATCATGTCTTCTGTGGCCGTCCAGAGCTTTATGACGTGACTTTGATTCTTTATTGGGAAAAAAAACAAGGAGGATCAAATCTCCAAAATCCAGCAAGGCAAAAATTAGCTTCGTGTTCGGTGTGAAAACAGCTTAAAGTGAAGAAAACTTAATTCAAAATAACTGCACTTGTTAGTAAAATCCCAGCCTCTCTCCGCGGTGCATTTCACCAAATATGCCTGAAAAACTATCAAATATCATTGTTAATTCAGTATTTATGTATTTTTTAGTGGCTTTAAACAAACAACAGGTCTTAGTCCCAGCTCAGAAGTAGTGCTGCAGATAGTTTTCAGAGATCAACACTAAGAAGATGAACAAATGACTACAGCAGAGAGAGCATTTTATGGGTACAGACATGCTAGGCTCTGTTTATGTTATGTTCCATTTACAATATGTTTTCAAGTCGGAGCAGCTGGGATTTAGCTTCGGGGTGGACAGGAGCTGAAAGAACAAAATAATCTACATAAAGACAAACAGATACCCCTTTTCCACCAAACAGGTTCCAGGGCCAGTTCCGGGCTGGGGCTCGAGCCAGGGCTCAATGGGTTCAGAAGCCGGTCCTCCTATGAACCGGTTTGATTTTCCATCGGGAGGGGGCCAGGTTGGGGCCGCGTCACGTAAAACGTCAGTACGTCGCTGCAGACGGAGCCGGTTCACAACAACCGGCCGCTAGCAAGCTAGCTGCTGTTAACAAACTACTGTTACCCTGTTACTATCAGCCCATGAAAAATTATTTTTTTCAGCGGATCGTCTAGTTACAACATGATTGAGTTAACAAAGCAGTGTTGCATCGCTACGTGCGGTATTTATTCAGTTTTGGGGAATTACGATCTGCTTCCTGATCCCATATGACAGCGAAGCGCACCCTCGTTGTAATAATGTTTAAATGGAGGAGTTATCGTGTGCATACAAGTGCTGTTCCTGGTTTTACAGTCTACACTGGGATCCAGAGCCAAAACGGTATTTTCATTA
>OOFC01014770.1:0-16407 GCA_900323345.1 Pseudochromis fuscus
ATATTTGTGCTCTTATTAGAGCTTCAGATAACTTTGGCGAAGTTTTTTCACTTTGACGCGGCATTGTTCGGGCGACCGCTCGAAGCCCCTCTCCTTCATTTTCTCATTAAACATGCTGAAAACAACCACATTTTTGTGTCTTTTCAAGTAGTTGGACTATGTGTGCATCTGCCCAAATATCCAAGAGGCACAGTGTCTCCTCGTTGCTCCAAGTCTGTCCACGGCTCATTGTTTGTAACATGTAGCATTAGCGTTAGCAGCAGCAACGAAGGTATATTTTTCCCCACAATGCTCGGCTACGGTGGCTTGTTAGGCCCAACAGACACATGTATCCTGTAGTTAGTTCAGATGGACCTTGGTTTGTATTCAGACCTGCACAAGAGGACCAGGATCCCCACCAGAGTTCGTTTGGAAGCGGACCGAGACCACCTCAAAAACAGGGTCTCGGTCCGGTTGTTTGGTCCACACCAGGGTTCGATTGTGTCTATTCACACCTGCATGGAAAGTCCGGACCAGTGTGGGAAACGAACCCTGGTCCGTTTAAAGCGGACCAAACAGTCCAGGTCTGAATACCACCTTAGTTTGTATCTTGTGAATATGCTATGACGGTTTAGGTTTAGGATTATACTCAAGACTGAAATATTTGTTAGTCTGCAGAGGAAAAGGTGTTGTCCTGCCGCGACAACTGTATTTGGAACTAACCCAGCTAGCTCAGAAACTCCTGTGAGTATATGAGGGTTATATACTGATTCATTGTGATATCTGTTGTTACTGATAATGTGATGTGGTAACTACGTGGTTGTGTGTATTTTGGTTTGTTTTATTTCATTAGGGACAACCACTATAGTTGTTTTTGCACTATATTGTTTATGCACAAGACTGTGGATGCAAAACTTTACGCACAAGCCTGTTCACACTAGACTTAAGTTTAGGGGGTTCTTATATTTTATGCATTCATTATAACAAACTAAGAAAATCACTCCAAATTTATGTTAACACTTCCCCTGTTACTTCGGGCAGTCGAGGAATAAAAGACCCCAAGATGTAGTTTTGGTGTTATTCTGTATTTCACTAGCCTACACAAACTTTCAGGCCAACTACATATTTATGATTTGGGATGTTATTAGTGTTGTTTCCTAAAAGAGCGACTACAGCTTTACCATAAATATGTTTATGAATTTGAATTTTGGCCTGATGGTGGCATGGAAGATATAAACAATGCTGAAATCTGTGTAGAAGTTTCTGAGTTGTTAATAAAAACATAAATTTCCAATATTCAAAGGACTTGTCCTCAGAGGAACATGGATGTCTTCACCGAGCTAGATGTCAGACTATCCATCAGTGAAAAATCTGGCCTTCTGACCCTTTCTCATTGATTTGACAAACTAGACAAAAGAAATAATTCTCTGTGGATCATAAATATTCTCGAGTCTAATTGACTAAACCTGGCAGTTTCAGCAGCTGCTAATAGTTAACGGAGACCTAAAATATCTCCAGTGTAAGAGGAGCAGAGCCGAGGCTGTGGACAGAGGAGGAGAACAGATCAGAAGACGAGAGATGCCTGAGGGAGGAGAGAGGGGGAAGCAGCAGAGAGACGGAGGCAGCAGGTAGAGCAGGCGTCTGCTGATTGCCAGCAGCAGTCGGTCACTGCAGCCTTTAATTAAAGTCACTCTCCTGGGCTCTTAAGCAACAGCTTGCAATTTCCACAGACAAGAGCAGCATGGCGGCGAGCTTGGATGACCTGTAATTGTCTGTGGGTGAGGGGGCGGGGGAGGCCGAGATGGCAGCCTCCCTGCCAACCTGTGATTTTCATGGGAATTAATGACACAGTAGTGGCCACATCATTTCCTTGACACTGTTTGCCGGGGGGCCAGAGGTGAGGCGCTGACCTTCGCGTTGATTCCCCATCGCCGCTGTCCGGCCCCATTTTTTTTAAACATAGAAAAATGTTACAGAGCCATAGATGGAACAAACAGCCTCGGGAGTTAAAAATACAGCATGTAAGCAAAAAAATAATAAATAAAAATCGCATCACAGGCTGACATTTGTGGTGTCGTCACAAATCCCCCTGGGACCCTGCTTTTTGGAAAAGGTCGACATTAAGAGATGTGTCGAACAGAAAAGATCTGCTACAGTTTGCTCCAGGGGGTCATCCATCCATCCAGCAACAACAGCAGCTTTCAACATATTTCTGAAGTCTCACACTTTTATTGTTCCCTCTGAACACATACAGCTTCTCAAGAGACTGTCCCTCTTGGGCCAATGGCTTGTGTGTGAGGTAAATAAATATTAGATTAAAAAAATAAAAACAACAACAACTAAGAAACAGGATTTGAGTTGAGAAGCCACATGCAGCTAGAAAGCAGATTGTGTATATGTACATTTTTGTTCTCATTAAAATTATAAATGGGCCAGTTACATCACTTTTCAACATAGTTGGATTTTCATCAGGTGTAATGAGGTCTGAACAACACAACCACAATCTGCAAGAAAAAGTCTGCCCTGCAGGTTGAAAGGTCACCGAACTCCATTAACTCTTATAAATGTGCACTGGAAGAAAAGAGGCTTGAAGGTCCACAGTTAAAGACACAGTGTGGAGGATTTAGTGGCATCTAGCGGTGAGGTTCCAGGTTGTTCCACCTCCGTCTTCCAGGTGTGTGTGAGAACCTACAACGGCTGCAAGGTGTCAGAAACCTTTCCACAAATAACAAAGATAATTAGTATTTTGTACACAAATATAACAGGAAGCAGATATTTTTACACATTGAATCATTTACTCTGTTAGAAGAGAAAACCTGAAGAAGCAAAAAGAAATGTGAACAGTCTAAAACCCTGCCCAAAGCTAGTCCTAAACCAAGTCCGAAATCCATGTAAAACCGGCCCAAAACCAGTCTGAAACCAAGTCCCAAACCAATCTAAAACAATCCAAAATTAGTCCAAAACCAATCTGAATCAGTCCAACACTAGTCTAAACCAGTCCAAAGCCAGCAGAAAACCAAGTCCAAAACCCATGTAAAACATGTAAAAATATGCTAAAACTAAGTCCAAGACCAAGGTCCAAACCAGTCAAAAACTGCCCCAAAACCAATATAAAACAGTCCAAAAATAGTCTAAACCTATGTCCAAGACCATGGCCCAAACCCAGTCCAGAACCTGTCTAAAACAAGACCCAAATCAGTCCAGAACCAGTCTAAAACAGTCCAAAACCAGCCCCAGTCCACAACCCATGTAAAACCTGTGCAAAACAAGTCTGAAACCAAGCCCCAAACCAGTCTAAAACAGTCCAAAATTAGTCCAAAACCAGTCTAAAACAGTTGAAAACCCCTGTACAACCTATGGAAATCCAGTGTGAAATCAAATCCAAAATCAGTCTAAAACTGTCCAAAACCAGCCAAAAACCCATGCAAAGCTTGTCCAAAAATAGTTTAAAACTAAATCCAAGACCAAGCCCAAACCCTAAAGTCTAAAACAAGTCCAAAATCAGTCTGAAATCCAAGTCCAAAACCTGTTTAAAACCAGTTGACAATAAGCCTCTGCCTTTCTTTTTCTTAAACTGCGTTATCTCAGTTGACAAACAAAATCAAGCGCCCACTTCAGCATTAAAACGTTTCTCTCTAGATCCAGGCTTATTCTCTGCCACTGTAAACATATGGTGGGTCAAAGATGGTGCCTCCATGAAAAGAGGGTTCCTATGAAGAAATAAAGGCCTCACTCTACAGTAATGGAAAAAAACCCCAACACAGCTCCATTTCACAAACATCCTTGAAGTACTTAAATTATGGTCTGTTCTGCCACCGGGATATAAATTTGTAATGGAGAACATCTACTGGATCTTTTAAAATGCCAAAAAGTGTTCACCTTCTTTCACCTCTACTGGAAGCAATCTTCAAGTGAGCTGCATATTAGCAACCAGACTGTGGTTTTTATGGACCAGATCAAGTCTAAGTGAATATTTATATTTAAAAACTCTAGTTTATGGAAAGTTTGAAAACTGCAATATCATTTCTAGAAAGAAAAAAGGCTACAGATTGATATTAAATGGCAGATAATAAAGAACTGAACTATGCAAATACAGTGTTTGTTAAAATGAAAAAGTTTTAACATATTTTATGCCAGCATATTTTACAAATTATTTCACTATTAAACAATGTTGAAGAATGTCTGTAAGTGAAGTTATTTGTAAAGTATATTCTCTTGTAAATATCACTTTAGTAGTTACTTAGGTTTATGAGAATATTTGTGGTGTTCTTGATACAGAAATTCTTTAATTCAGACTTGTAAATAACATGACCAATTTATGTCCACATGTCACAGTTGCTCCCTGTCCATATATCACAGTATGTTGATCCCTATACGCCTCGTCTCGTCGTCTGCCACTTATCCGGGTCGGGGTTGCGGGGGCAGCAGCCTCAGCAGAGGGGCCAAGACGGCCCTCTTCCCAGCCACTTCCACCAGCTCCTCCGGGAGAATCCGAGGGTCCCCCATGTCCTGGCTTCAGATATGCATGTTATAGATATAAGTTTGTCATTTTGGAAAATCAGCTTCTTTTCTTGCAGCCAGTGAAATGTCACTGACGCCACTGTCATGTCTGAAAAATAGTTATGAAGATACAAACACACTTAGCTGCCCCAACTTCCCAAAGGCAAAAGTTGTTTCTCTTTTGTTGAATCCACCTCCCAGCACCTTTAATGCTCACCAATTTAATTGTGGTTAGACCAGAGGTTTGTTTGGTTGAAGGACATAAGTGTTGTCTTGCAAATATAGTATTTTATTTTCTCTCTTATTTTATCTTCTGTCTTGGTTCCTTCATCAAATCATCTCATCACAGGGGGAGAAATCAAGCTGAACTGAATCCCTGATTATTCTAGGTTGTTTATATATAAATATATAAATAAATTTTTTAAGGCATCCAAGTGACTAAAGCCAACTTCAGTGTCGTGTGTCTGCAGAGCAGAGCGGTTGCATCATGTTGAAGAGAAGCTTACAGCACATTACAGGCAGGACAGCACTGAGTCAGCGAGCAGCAGCCTGAGCGCCATCCTGCTGGCTGCGTGTACCCAGGGACCTCATTAGTCCGAACGGGCTGCTCCGTGGTCACCGGCGGCTCCTTTGAGGGCAGGCAGACCGCCGCGGGGACCCTTTTTTTTTTTTTACCCGCTGAGGCTTCGGTACCGAAAGGCCAGAGCAACGACCTGAGACTCCAAATAGGCTGGCTGCCTCGCCAAGGGAAATCAGGGTGAGGGAGGGCGACACATTGGCATGCTCGGACACTTGTTTGGAGTTCAGGAGGTAACAGCAGGTAGACACTCGCCACCTCCGCCAGATTTCTGACTTTACTGCGGTCAGAGTTTGTTTGTTGAGAAAAGTTCCCTCAGAGAGAAAGACTTTTATCTTTAGACTTGAATGGAATTACCAGGTCTATGACAAATGAAGGATATTACCTACAGTGTGTCTGGAAATATTTCACAATAAAAGCCAGGTAAGGAAATTAAGGATTTCTGACCACTTAAACACTATTAGAGGGCTTTTAATTTGAAATGTTACAAGATATGTTGAGTTTGTATTTACAGTGTCATGCTGTAATGTAAATGTTTTGATCTGCTCTGACTCTCTGGCTCAGAGAGCATATTCATCAAGGCATAATTCAGTTTACTGATGCTATAGGCTGAACACTGTTACCCTCTTTTGGGCAAATATCAACACTAACTTGTTAAAGAATTCACCCATCAAAAGAGATTGTATGGAAGCCCTAAAAGGAAGTGATTAAACATGTTTTATTTTCTGTTTTGTCATTTTTTCCTGATCTCGAGAAACACAATTCGAAAAACAACTTTTTCTCAAGATTACAGATAAATTGTCCCATTAAGAGATAACCAGATAAATTTGTTATCCCAAGTAAACAAAAGATAATTTATCTTGTTTTGTCAAGATAACAAATCAATTTCATTATTGTAGATACTTATGCTATGATCTTGAGAAAAAAAAGTTTGTTTTCTAGAGGTAACAAGAAAAATAACCTAGGATCTTGAGAAAGGCACAGAGATTAACTTGTTGTCACCACAAAATGGAGAAAAGTGTTTTTAACCTTTTAAGTCAGATCATGATCAATCAAATTACCATAATTCTGGAACCATTTGTGCAAGTGATGAAATTCCAACAGATTCTGAAAGCTGACGAGTGGAGCGTTGAGGTATTACGGTAATTTGATTGATGCGTGTCACTTTCTGTCACCACCTACATGATCGGACTTAAAAGGATAATCATTTTCTTTTGGCGCTTCCGTGAATTAAGGTTTTTCTGGGCTTTCAGGAAAAAGTCTTTAACATCTGTAGTTTTTCTGTAATATTGCTAACACAGGTACAAATGAATGTAGCCAGTGGTTATTAATAACCTAATCAAACAAAAGACATTATAGATTCCTGCCACTAGTGGAACAAATCAGAGGCGGGCTGGGGGCGGAGCAAATGACCGGGCCCTTTGAACCCAAATAATACAGCACATGAAAATTTTACAACAAATACATGCCAACAGCAGCGGAGCTTACAGGTTTCAGCACCACGGAGAGCGACCAAGTCATTCTGAAGTCCATCAAACAGACATGAAGTCTGACAAACCAAGAGAACAACAACAACACTAGGCTACATGGTCACTAATAATAAAACAACAAAGCAGTTCAGCACCACGGATAGCGACAGCATCATTTTGACACCCACTTTCACTATTTGAACTCAGAACATGTAACAGTAGCTATAAGATTTTGTGAAACTGGTACAGCGGACCACATGTTCACAAACACAACTTTAATATGATGTATCATAGGCCTACTTACCATTATTTAAAGGACGAGCCTTGCTCTCCGCGAACTGGTTCAAGATCCTCTGTAGGTCCATTTTCTTTGCTCTCTCATTGTCTATTAGCCAACATGGCAAGTCCACTTAGTCTCTCCTGTGCCACTGTGCTCCTCCAGTGGTTTTTAATGACTTTTAACTTGGAGAATGAACTCAGAGGTTGCAACGGTAATGAGGAGAGTCAAAAATAAAAGTCATGGGAGGGCCCGGCTCTCTCCAGCTCCCACGAGACGGTGTTTTGGGAGCCGACAACATACTGTTTGAAAGCGGGTCCCAGAGTGGAAAAGTCTGAAGACACCACCCGCTGTCTTGGTGTGGATGGCAAATACACAATCTCCTGAAATGATTACGCAGTAGCCCCGCCTCCCCCTTAACCCACATGCGCAACTCCCGACAATAACAGTAACAATGCCAGAACACAGCGTCGCATTAGTGCTGCAGCAGCTACTGGGCTTGTTTCGGCTTTTACATGAAAAACTTCTCAAACTGTACAACTACCGTGAGTGTTTTTGTTTTCAGCTTGTGAGTTTAATGCGTGTGCTCCATGTCGCATGGGTTTTATGCGCATGCTCCATGTCTTCTTCTCTGTTTTGGTGAGTTTCTGTGGCAGCGTTACAGCGCTACATACAGGCCTGGCATATCGACCACAGCGTTTTCAGTGTTTTCATGTGGTTTAGGGGCAAACAGGGCCTAGTCCTACCTCTCATCCAGGGTGGGGCCGTGCCACCCTTCCAGCCTCCCCCTGAAGCCCTGCCCCTGAGTCCTGCCTCTAATACAAGCCAGCCTCAAATAGAGGCCTATTATGTGCTCCAGTTTTGGCATCTAAGAAAATATGGGACATTACATCCTGAACCTCCCACAAACCCTAACCTCACAGAAATTGCAACCGTTTGAATGCCTACTGATTTCAGCTAATGCCTTACAGTAAACACAGTGAATATTTGCACACATATTTGTACAGCTGTCGGCTCATTAAAACTGAATTAGAGAGTGCTAATAAGACCGGTCGAAAATATTGTTACAACAGCAGTTTAAGATGTCAAAGAATAATGTAACCCGAGACTGTTTGGAAATGATACAACCAAACATTGCTAATTGAATTACAGCTATTGAGTAGCATAGAAAATATCTTCCCATAGCAACAAGAAAATAAGGTTTAATTCTTGTATTGCTTGTTAACTCAAAGTATATGTAAATACAATAATGACAAAATGGTTTGCTTTTTTCAAATAGGAGATTATACTGCAATAAATAACACATAAATGTAATTTTCAAATATTCATCCTCACAAAATATCACTTGATATGTTAAGATTGTTACATAATTAAATCACAAGATGCATGCTTTCAAATTCAAGCATGACGGGTTAATTAAGTCACAGTAATGAGATTTAACATGTGAAGATTTTGAGTTTGCACTTGACATCTCCGGAGAAGAATAATTCAGCCATGAGTCAACATAAACAGGTGATATGTCGATTATAAAGTCATGCAACAGGCACTAGAAAAAAAAGCCTGTTGGTGTCAAATAGACTCTAAAGATGCCCCTGCATTGCAAGATATGTCCAATTCGCTCATGTGTCTTGATGTTTTCTGGGTTTTTTTTTCTTTTGTTTTGGGGTTCTGATCGGTAGGAATTTCAATAATTATATTTGGAGTCCGTGAAGTTGCTCGGGTCTCCACCACCTGGTCACTCCTGCCCTACTGTGGTTACAAACAACACTAGCACAAAAAAGTGTGTGAAGCAGGATCTGGTTTCCACAGATATCATGCTATTGTACACAATCATGTGCTTGCTGTATGTTCCTTGGAGTAGACAGGCGTTTGCTAGGCATTTTCTGGGCTAGTGTTTGGGTTCTGGGGGATCTCTAGACTGGGGGGAACTGGATGGGGGGGGGAGGACTTCACAAAACACTAACGGCACTGCCTGCGGTTGTCTTTTTCTTATTGTGTCCCTGTAGTTGTCTTGTGTTGTTTTGTCTTTCTGTGTCTCACCAACTATGTCCCTCTTTGATAGGTCTTCAAGTGTAGGTCCTTGTGACATCACAATATATCAAAATCCAGAACGGCTCGTTTTACCACAGGTATTTTTCTTCAAGCAGCTCATGCAACAATGAAATGGTTTTACAATCTCACTGTCAGTGGGCTTGTAGGCAGCCAAATACCAAATGTAAATGTCTGTGTAAGAGAATAGTAATGTAATTTGTCAGTCTTGTTTTTATATTTAACAAGACTTTGCAGTCCTACGGTGCCACCTTGTGGATTGTTCCGCTTTTATTTTGAAGAGTGTGTTTTCTTCTTCTGATGTTCTCTGTGATGTTAAACTTCCAGCTTCCTTTTTCTTCACGTTGTGCTTGCATATCATCAGAGAAATGGTAAAAAATGTGTTAACGGCTATTTGTTCATCACCTGTTATATCAACATATCAACACCTATTTGAAGCTCTCTGCATCTTCATTAATGAATCCAAGGGGACGCTACACCAAACAATACATATAAAAGCCTTTAAAAAGTGGATTTTCCATAATATGTCCCCTTTAATACTGGAAAACATGTACACATGATGTATTATGGCATTTACGACACTGGTAAATAGTAAATGGAGTACATTTATATAGCACTTTCATGACCTTAGCTAGGTCCCAACGCGCTTTACAAGGCAACTCATTCACCCATTCATACACACACTCACACACCAATGGCTACCGAGCAGCCATGCAAGGTGCTAGCCACCATTGGGAGCAACTTAGGGTTCAGTGTCTTGCCCAAGGACACTTCGACATGTGGACAGGAGGAGCTTGGGATTGAAACCACAACCATACGATACACTGATACATTTTTGGCTTAAGCAGAGCACAATAGAGCATTTCAAATATATTACATACTGTACGGCAGTAATGCAGGTAAATGGAGTAATGCCGAGACAGCATTCCATACATATTACCTACATTACAGTAGTGTACAGAAGCTCTGCTTGTCAGCTTTCACAGTCAGCTGGTCAAGGTAACTGATGTCGATAGTGTAAATGGTTGAGGACTAACGGTAATTTAATTGACATGCATCACTTTCTGCTACTGGCTGAATGTTTGAGGTTAATAAATAAATACAGATTTTTTTTGCCAATATTTTATCTGTTTCCAGGGAAATAAAACATTTGGGTAGGCTGCTTTTGCTAGGTAGGCTCAGGTCTTTTTTTTCGTTTTTAGGCCTAACGACAGGAATAATGAATAAATAAATAAATAAAGCTCTTCTAAACATGGAAACCTACTTCTACTTATACAATTTCTAAAGGACTGGACAGCTACTAAAACAAACAAAAAAACGCCACACAATCGTGTCCTTTCAGCTCCTGGTGAAAAGCCTCCAGATGAGATGCAAAGACTATGGCAGCGGATTAATGTTGGATGTGTTCACGAGTGAAAACTAGTTGTTAAGTAGCGCGTATCTTTTCTGGGTTCATTATACTATGTCATTCATGCACAGCGTGGACAGTGCTCTATATGTAAAGATCTATAAACACAGTGCTCCATCTGCGGCAGCCTGTTATTGGCCTCGCCGCTACATGTTGATGTTAATTTGAATACACTCTGCTCGGCAGCGCTGTCTTCTGTTTCATGGACTGTTTCCATGGTAATATCCAGCTGCTTCTGTCCATTCATACACAAAAAGCTATTAACTGTTCAGGATATGAAGATACATGTAAACAAATTGTCCTGCACTTATCTGTAAACCAACCAGGATATGAAGCAATATCTGAGCATGTTGTTGAGTTTGTTTTTAATTTATTTCCACCACTCTCATGTGGCCCTAATGTGACACATTTACAAAAAAACAAACAAAAAGGATCATACTTTTACATATTTTAGTACACCAATGACACATTGCGGCTAAATAATCCATTACTCTGCTCTTGTTGTTGTTTATTGTGTCTGCTAATGCGGTGCAGAATTATCTAATCATAAAGTATGTCCTAAAAATCCTTGGCTGACTAATCTTTGGATTTGTGTGACTAATGGAAAAATAATTAGTCAGAAAAATTTATTAAGTTCTTCCAGGGAGATCTAGAGCTTATTAAAAACAAAAGCATGCTTGTGTGTATTTTTGTCAAGCTAAATATGGTTAATCACTTACTTTCTTTAATTTAAAAAAAGACTGTAAAAAATCTCTCTCAGCCTATTAAGTGTCTGATGATTGATTTGTCAATGAATCATCTGTGACGGAGGAGCATTAATCAGTCTGCACAACAATAAATCCTAATGTGACGTTTAGTGTAATTGATTGTATCACAAACCCCCGACACTGACGGTCTCCCATCAGCCACCTTTAACCAGACCACATGACTAATGTGGTAGTAATAATATGGAGCGTAATTAAATTAATTTACTCAAGTACCTTAATGTGATCCTGAAATTGTACTTCCAATTTTGCCAGCAGTATATTTTTTCCTAATAGATGTCCCCCTTAAAGCAGAGTGGACACCACAGTGGACAACTACTCAAAAGCCTTTTTCCTGAACATGCTTGGGTTTTGATTGTGAAAATAAAAAGGAAAAATTGCACAGAATTATAAATCTTTTTTACAGCAAAGACTAGAGTTGGAGAGATTCACTGGTTCAAACTGGTAGTTTGATACAAATGTTTGCAATGCAATTGTGCTTTCAAGACAAGTGATGTGTTGCTCACAAGCTGTAGAAGAGGAGTTTGTCCTCACTTATGTGGAGCATGCAGCGCCTGGAAGACCATCCATCCATCCATTTTCTATACCTGCTTCTCCACACTTGGGTCGCGGGGGTCTGCTGGAGCCTATCCCAGCTGTCGGGGAGGAGGCGTTGTACACCCTGGACAGGTTGCCAGCCTATCACAGGGCTAACACAGGGAGAACATGCAAACTCCACACAGAAAGGCCCGAGCCGAGATTCGAACCCTGAACCTTCTTGCTGTGAGGCACTAGTGCTAACCACTGCACCACTGTACCGCTCCCTTGAAGACCAGAGTCAGACAAAAATGTTTTGTTTTTGTTTTTTTCCTGAGCACAGGAAACACCATAGATAATATGACACAGTAAATCCCATTGCTCAGAAGTGGGTACATGATGAATACCTCCGTAGATACACGGCAACACCTGGTTCCAGTTTCTTTTACAGCTGCATTATTTTATTTGTGGCCACTTGACGGCAACACAACAAGCAGCCGCACCATAAACCACACAGTGAGGTGAGCATCCCATTCGAGTGGTGTTGGATTAAAGATAAGTGAATACTCAGACATCACTCTTCCTTTAGCTGTGGTTTAGTTTCTATCAACTCCTGAGATGAAATATCTGCAACTGCTGCTTCACCACCTCCTCTCAGCTCTGACTGTCTCTCTGCTGTTTGGTGCTGGGTGGGTGTAGTGTACAGTGATCTTTACATTTGGTTTCTGTTCTTTTCTCTCCCGTGACATGGTCTGTTCCTCCACAATTTGACTGCATATTGAAATGAAGAAATTAATCCAATGTTTTAGTGTAAAAAAAGTGCAATACACCCAACGCTTCCAATGAAGATGTGCTACAGATGTGGTTTATTTGACTCTTATACTGCTCACTTTCAGATTAACAGAAAGGGAAGAGAAACAGAAAATTGTGGACATCCAAGCTAACGACAAAACTGTTGATTTATGTGTACTTCAAAATAAAAGTATTTCCTGTCAAACAGGAAATATCCACCAAATCACGCAGTTAGCGGGTTTTCACACTGGAAATACACATTTGGCTTTAATAATTGTCTGCATTTAACTAACTTTAACTTAACCTATGCATCTTGTCACTAATCACATTTCACAACATTAGCTGAAGTTAATTCTCCTTGTCAATGGGTAAGTTTCCATGGACCACTTGTAATCTGAATAAATGCCTGATCAGAATGAAAATGCTTCATGTAAACACTTCATTCATAATGAAATCTTTCAATCTGGTACATTCAGGATGGGCTGGTTGATGTTGATCTTCACTCTCATCTATGTCCATGACACACTGGATCTGATCACCTCTCCCTGTTTTGGGCGCTTATGTCTTACTGCACATGTATGCCCCACATGACGTCCATCTGCTTTTTCATTTTTGAAACAGTCAGAATCCAACATGGTGGGAGCAAAACAAATAAGATTTGAAAGAAATAAAGATAATATAAAATACAGACATGAGTGAGTAAAGCAATCAAATGATATTTCTAATATTATAAGAGTTTAAAAAGAGCACTATGATGGTGTACTGTCAAGGTGATTTACAAATTGTCAGTAGATTTAACCAATGGGAAGATACAGCGCATGAATCTCTGATCCAACAGAATTTGATCTGATTGTAAAAAAATTGCTTAAGTAAAGGCAGCTACTGGTGGTCCAGCTGTAAAATAAATAAATAAATAAGTAGCTAGATATTAGACTCCAAAATAAGATTTAGGGATGAGGTTACCTGGATTAACTACCAATCTTTCCATGGGAACAGTAAAGCTGTGTTCACACCAGATGCATCAGCAAGACGCAAGTAGATGCAAATTCACATCCATGCAAGTTGAAAAAGTTTTAACTTTAGAGAAAAATCTGTCATGTATCGTAAAAACCAATCAGCACTGAGATTCCCTGATGTGACCACTGAGATTTTAAAACTATCATTGTTGCGTGAGCTGTTTGAAGAGAAATACCTGGGGTAAAACGAGTCAATCCCTCCACAGTATCCCACGTGGTGTCCTACAGCGTCAGAAACGTAGGATCCACCTTCTTGGATTTCTCCGTTACAAGACAAGTTTGGCCACGACAGGAGTGCAGCCACAACTCAGTTTTAGGTTGTGAAAACCACACATTTCTTTACACAGGCTGCAGCCTCACAGTGGAGTGGATTGATCTCATTTACAAGTCCTTGCGTTGCGCAGGTTTCCTGGTTACAGCGACGGCGTCCTTATGCCAGTGCAGAGTAATGGAGGGGAGCGCCTTAAAGGTACAGGCTCCAGAAAATAACCCGTTCTGACTACAGCGGATACAGAGTGTTTTTAAGACAGACTGAAACACAGGATCAAAGTGGAGTTTCACCAAGAAACTTCACAGAAACTTCCTGAAAACCAGTATCTCCTTTAATTTGTGTTGGAAAAGATTCATAGCGTCTGAAAAGAACTAGAGTTGTCACAGTTTCAGAAGCAGAAAAACAACGTCTGGATTAATTTTTGCAGCTCTGCTCTTAAATAGAATAAAATGAAAGGTTATAAAAGAGACTGGGTGTTCAGTTGTCGCTGTTCTGCTTCACTTGCAGGTTTCCATCAGGACACGGCGATGCGTTGGAGGTTGTCTACCTGCGCTGCACCTCCGCCCACTCAGAAACACACGACATTTTATCAGCTCGGCGATAAGTTGAGAATGTCAGAAATGTTTTCTTTCTTGTTCCTCTCTCTTCAGCGCCGCTCCTCATTTTCAGTCTGTGGGTGTACAGTGTTTGTGTTGCATCTACATTCCAATCCGAGCGCGTGACCTCGGTGTCACTTCGTTTCTGACGAAGCAATCAGGTAAAAATGGGTCTGAAATGGCAGATTACTTCAGACGGAGCGCTGAGAGGAGAACGCAGGCGGACTGCAGGCAAATTGCCTCTTTCAGCACTTAAATAAAGGCGGGAGGTCAGGAGAGGCTGAACGAGAGGCTTCACACACACACACACACACACACACACACACACACACGCTGTCCTGCTCCATCCCTCTGTCTGCTCTCTCATTCTGTCTCTCAATCCAGTTCAATTAAACTTTATTGACATCATGTTTTGATAAAACAGGACCAGAGCTCAGACTTCAGTCAGATTTCACTGCAGTTTGGTGCAAACAATGCAGGTAAATAAAAGAGCTGCCATCATGTTTCTTTTCTGTAAGAGCATCCATCCAGAGCGTGATCTCTGCCATGGCTTTTCTTGGTGCTCATTTCATTTTGTTGTGATCAGAATCTACAATAATGTTCATGAGGTGCTCGATTTAGCTTTTCTTTGTTGCATTTTCATTAATAGGAAAATGAGTAATAAGGATTGTTGGAAACATTAATGCACTTCAGCCACTAAGTAATCACACTACGATGAGTCTGATTACATTTCACCACATTTAAAATCCACCCAATACAAAGCCATTCAACATTTGAAACTATTAAGAAATTCAATACAAAATGTGAGGGCAGCGTGGTCATGAAGGACTTGACGTTAGGCTTTAAAAACATGGCTGCTGCTGCAAGATTGTATGAGTAGGTAGCAAACAATGAACAGGAGAAAAAGGAAAACACTAAAACCAACACTAATAAAGAGATCATAATCGTGTGATTTCAGCTGTCACATTATTAAAAAAACAGATGAACAGCAGCTCGTGATACTCGTGAGTTTACAGGCATATATAAGATTTGATAAATGGCAAAAACAATCTCTATAAAAAGATAAATGTGTGAGGATGAGAAGAAAAACAGACAAATGTCATCACTCATCCTGTATCCTCATTTCACACATGATCTGTGATGATTTACAAAACTAGAGCTGCATGACAAAAATAGCATAGAGTCAATATTGCAGGGACATCGACAATTTTTAAAAAAAATCCATCCACAATTTTGTATTTAAAGCTTTTTGATCTTTTTTTTTCTTTACGATTCAGAAACAATAGGTTTGTACTGTGAAATGGGACGATTTGCTGTGATGAGTTGAAATGTGACCATACGATGCAATCTGATGTGTTTCTTTACAATTGCTGAAAGTTGTCCTTCATTTTCCTTTATTTCAAAATAAAATAGGAAAGTTCTAGAAAAGTGTCAATAGTTGGACTTGTTGTGTTTTATGTAGGTGTATACTTTATAAATCACCAAGGAAACCCAAGCACTTTAACACACAAAATGGAAAACAAATGTGTCATTTCAACAGACACAGACAAATAAAATACTTTCTGTATGAACAAACATTTTAACATTATGAACTGAATATAATTTATAAACTTCAGTCTGTCTCACAAAGACATGTCCAGGTGACTCACTTTGGCAGTTCGGGGGACAGATCTCAAAATATGGACATGTCATTAATGTATCTCTGGTTAAATGTTTTGATCTGCTCCTGATCTCGTTTGAAGTGAGGCTTCGTACTGAAATCTGAAACTTGTCAAATGGAGAATATTAGAAATGAAATCCTGCCTCCAATAGAAGCTGTTTGGGTAAATACAAGCTGATACTAAACCTGTAAAGTGTAAAAAAGTAACCAACTGTTGAGGTATTGCTAATGTTTATTACAGTCTACTGGGTTAAGCTGACTCTGTCCAATAAAGACAACAGGAGAGTTCAAATATCTTGGTTTGATTTTACAATAGAGGAAGATCAATCTGGAAACACACTGTACATGTCATCACCTCCTCTTCCTCTTCCTCCTCCTCCTCCTCTTCTACTACCGTCTAGATCATCAGACCCACCTCTGTCAAAGACGCTACAGCAGCGACCTGCCCTCCCTCCACCTCCTCAGATACGCCAGCAGCATATTAACCATCAGCAGAGACCCCGGCGGGCCCTCCACCGTCCCCCTCCTCCACC
>OOFC01014773.1:0-24281 GCA_900323345.1 Pseudochromis fuscus
CATTGCCAGTCTTTTCATGAGCAAACTTTGGGACGGACCAATTACATGCCCCTGTTGTTGACGCGTCATACTCAGAAGCCGGAACAAGCTTCTCCCGAATCAAAACATTGAAAATGTCGGACATGGCTGCTGTACGAGTGTTTGCTCTAGCTTCGGTCTATCTAAACCGAGTGTGCAATGACGCCTCGTATCCGTAAATTTTTAAGAACAAAATCGACAGCTGTCATTAATGTTAGTCCTCTCTCCTCCGTTTGCCATAGCTCCACTCGTTTGTTTTCGTGTTGCGGCTACACGCGCGAGCGTCTCACACTTTGTGCGTCACATTCGACTTCTGTGATTGGTTCCCTCTCAGCTTGCTAAGCCCGCCCTCGAAATGAGAGACAGCGGTGCAGCTCCAGGCCCTCACGTCTTTGTAAAGTATTCTTTCAAAGCGTGTTGGGCCTGGTTGATCAGGTAAAGGCAATGCACCAATCACTTTCAGATTTATGTCTCACTTAAAATAGCAAACATCAAAGGTATCTTTCTGCACCTGTTCATATTGAAAACTATTTGCTCAGTGAGCACGTAGTTAAAAAATCTTACCTCGTGGGTGTGGAGCTTAAAAGTATTCCTGGCATCTTTTTTTTTTACACGTCGCTTAAAAGACAGTTAAGACTCGTTTTGGCTGAATGAATCGAGACAATAATACATTATGAGTAAAATACATAAATCCCACTGATGTTGAGATTTGGAGAAAAAAAAGATGATGATAGAGTTATACTCTTTTATCAAATATCAGTGTTGACTTTGCGTAATCACGTGAACTCCTATTATTACTGGTTTACTGGCAGATGCAGCATCACTGTGCAGAGGACCGATCCAAACATGACACATGAAATGAGCTGTGTTAGCTCCAGCTGCATGAACTCACTGAATGACTCACTGTTTTTACAAGAAAAATCTGTCAGCAGTTCATTGTGCAAGCTAAAAGTGAAACCACTGTTATTGGAGAGCTTATTCATACCTTACAAAAGAGCCTGCCTATTAAAAAAAATATAATTTTCCTATGTAGGAAAATATTCTGACGTCTTGGAAAATATTTCAGGTTGTTAGGCTAGCTTAAAGACTCCAAACAAATGTTAGCTTTCTGTGTTTAAAAGTTCAATTTTTATTTTTAAAACTGCAACTGTCTGTCACTGAGATTGCCAACCACCAGCACAGCCTAATAAAAATAAATAAATGTGTATATGACATGTAAATAATTGAGCTTTAAAGGTGCTTGATGGTGTCTTTTCCCCTTTTTTAAGGTCAAGACCAGGTTTGCTTTCCCCCATTCATTTTATTTACGTTAAACTAAACTGAGCAGACATTAGTGTGGGATGAGATGAGAAGAGCTGCTTTAATTGATGAGAGGCTCATTAACACACATTAAAATCACCGTCTCAACTTTCTTGGTCATCCAGTTGAAATGGTTCCAGAGTTTATATAAAAATAGGAAATGATTGTTGTACTCCATGCAGATCATCTTGTATCTGTTTCTCTGAGATGAAATACTTTCTGGATTTCTGTGAAGTAACATTTGCATCCCAGTCGGCACAGGGATGCACATAGAAGCACTTGCATCAGTGTTCAATGTGCACTCAGCGTTAAATCCAAGGAAATACAAATTGCTTTTGGGATAGAATAATAAATATGAGAGGAGCTACTATTTTTGCTTGTCATTATTGAGATGCTGGAATGAGAAGTGGATGGAGGCCAGGCTGGAGTGAATGTTATTGCTTGGTTCTGTTGGGTGAATTTCTCAGGACGGACAGGAAAATTATTCTTTAAAAAGTCAGAAAAGACTTTGCGTCATCCTGATGTGAGTATATCCAGTAACACCAGGTCAGAGTATGTATTTACATATGTATTTTTAAAGGTCTTCTCATATGATAGATGTTACTTCTCATGGGAAAATGTCCATGTATGTCCAGATCTCATGCATATTTCCCATAGTTTAAATTCTTTTTTAATATGACATGATTCACTGCTGCCTGTTGGGGTGAGGGCTGACCAGTGGTGGGTTTGTGGTAAGACTTCCTAGTCCCCATTGACTAAAAGTAAATCCAAGACTTTGTTAGTATTCCCATGACTGAGCTGCTGTTATTGGACCTACAGTTTAATAGATTCCCAGCACTGTGGAGTTGAATAGTTAACACTTCTTTATACTTCAGCTGTTAGAGTCACATCTGGTGAGCGTTTAGGACGAAGTAGTTTCATAAAGTTTGGTGAAACACAAGGTATTTTGGATGCTCCTCCCCCTGTTGCCTCTTGCCTTCGGAGGAACACTTTGCGCTTGGACAAGTGAACTGCTCTCTGTTTCTTTTGGCTGTGGGTCTGAAAGTTGAGTAACCTGCTGAAGGGACAGTCCAACAGTCTGAAATCCTGGTTCTTCCATTTCTCAGCAGTAAAAAAAACCAAAAAAACACCCACACTGCCAAAAACATCATCTGCGCTTCACAAATGTTATGCTCTCCTGCTCTTTAGTGTGTCACTGAATTATGTAGATATTAGGAGAGCAATAGATAAAATAATATGAACTTCGTAATACAGAGTATTGTACAATATATATTTTTAAATAATGCTCTTGTACACACTTGGTCTTTCTGTGGTTTGATGCTTGTAGGTGTATTTTTGGTTCTTAGTATCTTGGCCTTTTAGCTTATTACATTTTCTTGGCTACATTGCAGTAAGAATATGTTTTTAAATGTTCCCATTTTTTTATTTGTATATAAATTGAGATTTAGGGTTTATGGCAGCTGATTTCTAACCGACTGTATACAATGGATGAACCTAATGTGATGTCATCTGTTGGTTTGTGGACTCACATTTTGAAGCTATGAGTTTGGCAATTGTACTCCACCATGTTGGTCGTTTGGAGTCGGAGATGACCATATTTGGATGTGAAGGAAGTAGTGAGGAGGTGGGTCTGAAGAACACCACCCAATGTTGAGCCCAACTTACTTCATTTTTACATTTCAGCATTTTAAAGCCATGAGTTTGGCATTTGTGCGACGCCATGTTAGTTGTTGGGAGCCAGAAGTGACCATATTTGGATATGGGTCTGACCCATGAAACCTAGGACACTGCTCAACGTGTATGAGACTCGAGTTCAGGTCTAGTCTCATTAGAGAGAAGACTTGTCAATCAAACTAACCAAGCCCCTAAATCTTTCTCTTTTTAAAGCCTAATATCTCCTTAATGATGAAATGATTTTCAGATGGACCAGATCACTGAGAAGAAGAACTGACTTTAACTAATGACATCAAAAAAAAGGATTGACTGAGTATTTGAATGATGATTTTTGAATTGAAGTCAATTGGAGTATTTTGGAGCCAGCATCTGGTGGTCATCAGGAGTTGATTTCTGTAACAGTCCATGTTTCTAACCAGGGTTTTACACTCCTCTGGGGCTTGGAGGCGGATGACCTCAGTCAGTAGCAATGTTGTTTGTGTTTGTGGTTTTTCTTTTCGTAACCTCTTAGGTCACATCGCAAGATCAGATGGATCCACAACATCAAATATGTATTTAGAGCCTCCATAATTTAAAATACAGTGGCTTCAGAGATACACTGTGGCACACTGTTTACCTGAAGACTCCCTTTGATCAAACAGAGATCCACCCTGCTCTGTGTCTATAGCTGCAGGGCAATAATTGTGTCAGTAATGCAGCACATAATCATCTATCACTGCCTCTTAAGTGATGAAATAATCATATCATCATCATGGATTCACCTTGTGCTTCTGGCTGTGGACTTTGTTTCTTGTTGTCACCTTGGCAACCCCCGCCACACGTCCTCACAAGAAAACAGCTGGGCCTGTCTAACTGCATCTGCATATTTTCACAAGATAAAATATTATTGTCTGACAATATGAAGCTCTGAGCTGTCAAGTCGTAAGTTAAGCAACTTCGTAAATCATAATGAGTCCTGGAAACTTTGCAGGAGTGACAGAGAATAAAGTCTCCTTCTGTTTGGCTTTGAAGCTGCGTTTTAAATCAGTCTGCTTACTCTTACTATCGTTTACTTATAGTCGAAATCAAAAAGCCTATAGGTGGAAGGTTTCAGTTTTTATGATGCCTGTTCACCATCACCATCAAACCAGGAACAGAAGCAATGTATCAACTTTCACTTTCACTCACTTCATCTGAAACTTTGAAGCCTTTATCACTCAGCCTTCAGCAGCAGATGGAGACTGTTTGCTCACTTGTCATGAAGATGGTTTCATTTCACGTTGGCTTGTAAGTTAAGCATGAAATATTTTTCTTGGCCCTGGAAACAGTAATTTGACAAAAAAAAAAAAAAGCAACTTAAGGTCCACTAACTATTTTCCACCAATAAACCTCCATGACTAGCAAAACGGTTGTGTCTGTAATTTCAACTCGAGCCTGATCTGTCTCGAGTCTGGACCTCAGATAGCGATGATCACATTTTAAAATCAACGATAAATATTAATGCGTAATATAAATTGTGTTTTTACATCAATTATGAAAAACACTGAAAAACTGACACTACAGGTTACACTTCTTACTCGTGTTCGGTCAATCTGAATCAAAAACTTTATTCATCCCCAAGGGACCATTAGGAACAAGGAATTAGTGAAATCACATACTAAAGAACTGGGTCCAGAACTGGGTCAATATTGGACCAGCTTTGTAGTGGGTTCATTTAACCCAGCAACATGGGCTGTTTTTACTCGACGTTAGATTTTTATTTCTTATTTTGTTATTTTCACTAAATATTTTTATTTATTTTGTTTTTTTCAGACCATCTTACTGGGTTAAATGAACCCAGCATGTAGTTAGTCCATTATCTACCCATGGTTAAAAACAACCCAGCTTTTGGATATGTAGTTACAAACACAAATTGAATTGAATTGAATTAAATTAAATGGAATTGAATTGAATTAGAAAGCACAGAGGGAGCCTAAACATCTGCCAAGGTATAATCCAGCTGTACTGATGCTATAGACTGAACACTGTTGCCCTCTTGTGGTGAAATATCAACACTATCTTGTTAAAGCATTTAGTCATTTAAGGAGTTAGGGATTTCTGGTGTTTTTCATATCCTCCTAGTATTCATATGTTCCTCTCCAAAAACTTTATTGAGATCAGTTCACTTGTTTTTCTTTGATGCAAACATAAAACATAATTGTTTTGGTGGAGGCAATAATATTGACTTTCTTCTTCACTATTTCGTCTCTGTATCCTCTGCTGCCTGCGGCCTTGGCACTAGAGCATGGAGAACAATGCCACCTGCAGAGACCATCCTACCATGGTGTCAAAGCCCTACTACAGAGTGGACCTCTTCAACAGGCAGATGACAAACATCCTGCTCACCTCCCTCCTGGTCACAACTATAGAAAACAAGACCGTCGCTCATATCGGGACCTCGACTGGACGTCTGCTTCAGGTACACAGCGTCATGCATGTAACATATGCCTTTAATTAGTGTTTGTTTATTAATGTGATCTGCCGCTAATGATTTATTGTGTCTTTTTTTTGGCAGCTTGTGTTGACAAGATCCAGCCCTGTTATCTTTGCCAATTACTCTTTGGTGGAGAACCAGAGGGTGTCCTCCACTGCTGCTGTGTACTCCTCAGAGTATCTGCTGTTTGTGGTTGGAGACAAGGTATCACTGTCGCTTTCCAGGTTACATTACAATTACAAATGTTGGGGGATGTGACAGATTATCTGGCTGTGACCCTGTGATGCTCTGGAGACCAGCCTGGGTGTTTTCTTGCCTCCTGCTCAGTGCATGCTGGGATATGCTGCGACCCCTGTAACCCCCAGAATGAATTAGTGGCTTAAGGAAATCAATAAACTTATATGAGTTCATAGGTTGGAGCAGGATTAGATGCTGACACTGGATAACCAATCACACAAGTCTGCTGTTGAACAGCAGGACTGTTGCTGTGGGAAATGAAGCTTTCTCCTTATTTCTTCATGATAATTCCTTGTTTCTGCTTCAGCTTCTCGAAGGTTTAAGAGCTTCCCTTTCAGGATGTTTTGTAAAAACCCTGTTTTAGTACAAGTGCACACATGTGGCAATTGTTTTTTTTTTCTTTTCATAGACTGTATTTAGAAAAGGACACAACAACCATGTCTCAAAAATTAGGCCAATTCAGAAGTACAAAAACGTGCAATACTTCTGATGGCCACTAGATGCTTTCTCCTAAAAATCACTGGCTCCTATTGACTTCAATTCAAAAACCAACATTTTCAATCATGAAATTCTCAGCCAATATATTTTTTCATATCATTCTCATGAGTGAAAGTCACCTGTTCTTCTTGTGGTGCTCCATCTGAAAATGATGTCATCATTAAATAAGTAGTTGGCTTCAAAACAGGAAGGGTTAGGGGTGTGGTTAGTTTGATGGACAGGCCTGGTCTCCAATGAGAATAGACCTGAACTCCAGTCTCATACACATTGGGTAGCGTACTCAGATTCAAAGGTCAGACCCTCCTCCTCACTCCTCCCTTCATATTCAAGTATCACTTCTGGCTCCAAACAACCAACATGATCAAATACCAGACTCCTGGCTTCAAAATGTGAGTCCACAAACCAACGGGTGATGTCACATTAGCATCATCCACTCTACAGACAGTCTATGTTTTTTTTTTTTTACACTTCTTCTCAACACTAGGAGCTGTCCAGGTGAAAGAGCTGGTGCTGAATGGGGCCCAGTATCAGTTTACATGTTTATCTGCATGAAAGGAATCAATTATTAAGTAGTATATTCAGGTATTTTCAGTATTTCCTAATGGGTTTCATTTCTCTTCAACAGTAGATTCAGAAAAACTGATTTAACAAAATCGCTGAAAAGGAGATGATGATTGAAATTTGGTTTTCACATCTTTGTAAAAAATCCTACATTCAGAGATTTTTATATAAATACAAACAATCTGGATATTTTGACATGTTGGAGTAAACTTGACAAAGATCAGGAAGGTGCCATACTGAATATTTTATAGGTTCAACACAATCTAGAGCAGGGGTTCTCAACTTGAGCCATGGAGGCCGAGACATTGCAGGTTTTCCTTCTAGCCGGTCTCTGAAACAGGTGATTTTAATGATTAACACCTCCTTCAGTTTGAGAGAAGCAGCTCATCAGTGAGATCAGCTGCTGGAGAGATGGTTGGAAAGAAAACCTGCAGGGTCTCGGCCCTCCATGGCACAAGTTGAGAACCCCTGGTCTAGAGTAAAAGTCAAAGGATGGAAAGAGTAATGTCATGAAAATGGGACAAATACATTTCTTATGCCACTTGCCTACAGTGACTTTATTATTACAAGGCAAATTGCACAGTGAGATTTAATCCTAAAATAGATTTTGAAACATTGCTGTGTCTCTGTTTTAGATGATTCAGGTGCCACAAAGAGGCCCGGGCTGTCAGCACTTCATGACCTGTGCCATGTGTCTGACGGCCCCAAAGTTCATGGGCTGTGGTTGGTGCTCCGGTGTGTGTTCGTGGGAGAGTGAGTGCGACAGTCGCTGGAGGAACGAGTCCTGCCCACCTGGGATCACTGGGGTGAGGTTTGGTCTGTAATGCTGGATGCAAATAACATTTATATTAGTTGCATGAAGGGTTAAGTTTCAAGGTGCTACTATACATTTTGCTTTATTGACGCAGTTCTTTCCACGGGCTGCTCCTCCTGATGGTCAAACAGAGCTCACGGTGTGTGGATGGGAGTTCCAGTCACCCCTGAGGCCAGCTATCACCTCCAGGACTCACCAGGTCCGACTGGGACAGACGGCCTGCACTGTGCTCCCCGTCAAAAGCAACAACACGCAGTGAGTAGGGATCACTCTGCTTCCAAGAACCATCTGTTCGTACTGCAGCTATTTTGTGAAAAATCCAACTTTTTCTTGTACTGAAAAAATAAAATGAAAAGCCAGTAATTTATTACCCAGATGCCTTGTTAACAAGTGAGAAAAAAGGACATATTTTCTGCTGCACTTTGATGCTCCTGTTAGTGGAGTGGTGCATGTTAAACCTTCTGCAGTGTCTGACTGTTGAGAATTGGTGCAAAATACTGAGGATAAACTTGAAGAGGTTGACACCAAAACATTGGCTCAGTGCTCATTTGTAGAATGGATGAAGCTGTGACATCACCGACATTTGAACGTCACTGTATTGGTTGTTTAGAGCCAAAACTGACCTTATTTGGATATGAAGGGAGGAGTGAGGAGGTGGGTCTGACCCTGTTTGTTTGAGACTCTGGGCTGGTATCATCAGAGTCTGTCAAACTAACCACACCCCTAAATCCTCCTGTTTTTGAAGCCTAATATCTACTTAATGATGAAATGATTTTCAGATCGACCAGATCACTGAGAACAAGAGTGGACTTATGACTAATGACATCAGAATAACTGTGTTCACAGAGTGAAAGTTTTTTGGAGTCAGCATCTAGTGGCTGTCTGGAGTATTGCACTTTTTCACATTTCTACATTGGCCTCATTTTGAAGACCAAGTTGCTTTGTTTTTTTTTTATGTACAGTCTATGGCTGGAAGTTAATGTTAATGTGTGCATGCTAACAATCTAATAAATGACCGTGACAATAGCAGTGCTAACAGGTTGATGTTTAATAGGTAATCTATTACCATCTTTACTATTGTGCTTTAGCATGTTTTGATTTGCTAATTATGGCTGAAATGCAGTAAAATTACATGGGTGCTGTAACTAATAAGTGTACTTAAAATGAATATTGTCACCCCGCCACCCCCCAAAAAAAGCAAGTCTCTTTAAGTAGTAGATCAGATTAACTTGAAAGCTGTAGCAGCAAAGGTAACCCATTCATACTAATGGACCCTGTGTCTCCTGTTGAAATTGAATTGTCACTGTTGTAGCAGTCGCTGCACCTCACAGACATGCTGACACAAATATTTTCTTCAGCCTGGTGTGTAAGATTCGCTCTGGGGCCACTGAGCTGTCCAAACCGGTCAACATCACAGTGGAGGTGCACGAGGGCAAAGTGGACGGACGCTACTCTATTGATGGGAAGGCAGAAATGCCAGGGTTCACGTTTGTGGTAATCTTTGTTATTTTAACTCTCAGTGTAACATCACAAGATGAAAATGTTCAGTTTATCCTCTGAGCGTTAAAATGTGTTGTCTCAGCTGCAGTTTTTTTTTTTTTTTTTTTTTAATTAAAATACTGAAATAAACTGTTCCTCCAGATTCCCAACATCACAGAAATCCAGCCCAACTATGGGCCTCGTGTTGGGGGAACACTCATCACGGTGACTGGGTCTCACTTGGATGCTGGAAAGACCAGGAAAGTCACACTTAATGAGGTGCCCTGCCCTATAAAGAGGTCTGGAAATAAACTTTCTTATCCGTTTACATCACTGTTTCTACAATTTTTCAAAAGTGAAGGGTTTGCCTGACAGCACTTATAGTGAGGTTAAGATCCTCACTGTGTTTTTATTACCAACATGTTCAGACTTGTTTGTAGTATAATTACAGTTTGTGGAAACTACTGGCTAAGAGGTAGAGGACTGAATCAGCGCTGAACTATTTTTACTGTAGATAATATCTTGAGCAAATAATAAGATGCAAAAAATATGTTAAAGCTCGAAGTCTTTTGATTTATCGTTTACCTGCTGTGGCCTGTAATTCACACATAGCCCCGTCTCTCTGCAGAGTCACAAAACCTAAAGGCAACGTGTCCTCCATCATCTGTCTGTCCCAGCCCATCTCGGAGGTGAGGGACGTCCCTCTGAGTGTTTTCATCGACAAGTCTCCCGTCCTCACTACAAAGGTGTTTTACTACAAAGAAAACCCAAAGATCACCAGCGTCCTGCCTGACTGTAGCTTTGACAGGTAGGCCTCTGCACAACCGGCTGTGGGAATAAATATTAGGACATTTTATATTTACAGCACACTTTCATATCTTCCCATCTACGTCTTATTTTCTCTGGGAATGTAAACCTGTCTGTCTTCGAATCGTAGAGGTTCAAAAATTGTCATCGAAGGGGAGAACCTGGACTCTGTTTACCGCACCGTCGTTCGCTTTAAACCCAACGAGAGCCACCTGAAACCTGTGACAAGGGTACTGTGTTCGTCATAAATCACAGATACATCAAAATGCTCTTTATTACACATGTAGAAATACTTGATGCACTCACATTTTACTGTATTGAATGTGTAATACAGTATTATTACCCTGTTATTTTCCAGGAGTGCATCGGCAAGTCCCTCCCCACCAGAATGGAGTGCATCACTCCTGCTTTCCACAGGGATGAAACCGAGGAGGGAGAGCTGTCTTTTGACATGGACGGAGCTGTGGACCTGTGGAACAAAGAGTTCTCCTATCACCCCTACGGCGAGCCCATACCTTTCGAAACAGAAGGACACGTGTTAAATTTGTATCCAGGCTTTGATGAAGTGTCACTCCATGTGAGTTGTTTGCATGTGAGTTAGTGACAATGTGGATTTGTAATATTTATCTTAGATTTTTAAGTCTTGATTTGACCTTTCTGTTCACAGCATCAAAAGCTGAACCTGGTGAGCTCCTGTATGACCATCATCATGACGGTGGCAGGTGTCGACTGTGATGCCAAAGTCCTGGATAATGAGATCACCTGCAGAATCCCCAAAAACATGTCCATCCCCAGTGAGGGGCTGCCAGTGAAGGTTGGTCATGTTGGACGAGGATTTAACACAGACTGTATGTAGCATGGACAAAGCTACTGTGAGGTCACCCATTGGTTTTTGGACTCATGTTATGCCGGTTTGGCATTTGAACACATTGGTTGTTGGAGCCAGAAGTGACCATAGTTGGATACAAAGGTAGGAGTGAGGAGGCGGGTCTATCGCTTAAAACCTGAGGACTCAGGTTACACTCCATTAATGATGAATCCTAATGTCCAATTTGTGTGAGTCTTGAGTTCAGGGTTGATCTCATTGGAGACCAGGCCTGTCAATCAAACTAACCACGCCCCTAAACTTTCTCTTGTGAATCATAATATCTAATGAATTGGGGTTTTTTTTTCCAGGTGGACCCCCAGACCACCAATACGAAGAGTTGACTTTAGCTAATGACATCAGAATTACTTGTGGAAAAAATGTATTGATTGAGTATTTCATTTTAAGAGATCAAGAGTTTTTTGGAGCCAGCATCTAGTGGCCGTTGTGGGTATTTGCACTGCTGCGTTGGCCTAATTTTTTGGTGACCCAGTTGCTTCGTCCATTTCTATCTACAGCATATGGCATTTACCAACTGATTTATGTTGATCCAACATTCATCGCTAACCACTCCTGTACATTGTGAAGCTAGCTCATGGCTCAACTTTAGCCAAGAGACTGCATCTCCACATAAATGTTGAATAAATTTTCTTTTAAAAGCAGACAAGATATTTTTAAAGAATGTCAGATGAAGCAATTCATTCTGTTTTCTAGCATGTTTGAAAGGGCGCTAGATAGTTTATGTATTCAGGTAGAAATGAAAGAAACAGAAAAATCTATAAAACCATTTGTGCCTTTATTTTGACGTTACTGCCAGAGAGTGATTAACCTGAGTAAAACACTTCATCATGTTTACAGCTGACTTTCTGTGTGGGTTAAACAAACCTTGCTCCCAGTCCTCACCTGTTTTATACAGTCAGTCATACGTGGGTTTTGTCAAAATTTTCCCTAAATACTGCAAGTGTTTGTCACTCGAACCATCACTGAACTGAGGGAAGCACCCACGCCTGATTACAATCACACAGGCGCTTCCTGGATGCTCGTGCTGTGTGTTTAAAGGTTTGAGTCACTCACCACAATATAAACATTTATTTACTCCTCCACTTTAAATTATGCAGTTCAGCTCATACAGGGGTAAATTCTAGCTCACACACACAGGAGACTATCCACATGTGAACCACAGCCAGTCCAGTGTCAACAGTGTGTATATGTGTGTGTGTGTCCCTCAGATTTCGATCAATGGACAGGTCCACAACGTCGGCACAGTGGTGAGGGTCAGCAACCACTACATGGTGGGGATTGTTCTGGGAATCCTGGCGGCTCTGGTGGCCGGGGCGGTGCTGGCCTTTGTTGTCATGAAACACTTGAGGAAGAAGAAGAAAGGTGAGTGGCTGTTTCCCTCCCGTGTGGACCTTGATCAGACCTGTTTATGCAACTACCACCAGGCGTGGGTGGGGAATTTGGGATGGATTACAGCAGGTCTCTCAACTAGAAAATCTCAAGTTTTGTATGTGCTGTACATGTGTTCTTTTTTTGGGGTTGATTATTAAGTAAGTGTTGTGAAATATTTTTTCAGCCTCCATGGTTGAAACGCGTTTGGCTCACGGTGCGAATCGCTCTGGTACAAATAATGTGGAGCTGTCCCCTGTTGGAGACTACAGGAGAGGTACCACTCTAGTTCAACACACACAATCTTCATCTGATTTCTATTGTTCCCCAGACGCCATTATAACCCCCCCTCTCTCTCCAGTAGTGTCCCTGAATCCTCCCACCCCCCTGGTGGGACCAGTGGTGTTCCCCAGCCTGGCCTACGCTGCAGGCAGCATAGATCCCACTCTCACGCCCCTCATGCCTGCAGAAAAGATCTCCTTCTCCAGTTTTAGACCAGAGCTGCTGGAAGAAGTGAAGGATGTGCTTATTCCTGCAGAGATGCTTATCGTGCAGCACCATCGAATCATAGGAAAGGGTAAGAAAGCCCTCTGTCTGTATCCAAAACAAACTAAAAACTTTTCATAGCAGTGGTCCTCTGTCATCATGTCTGTCTGCTGTGTTTCCTGCAGGCCATTTTGGAACCGTCTATCATGGCTACTTCACAGACGCCAACAACAGAGAAATCCACTGTGCTGTCAAGTCTTTGAATAGTTGAGTAATATCTGCTTCTTGAGTGTTGATTTCTAAGCCTTAGGAAAGCAGCAGGGAGTCTCTGCTGGGGATCAAATTGCCAGAGTATCTGTGATGCAGAGTTTCAGAGTCAAGTGTTTTTTAACATTATAATTTCACTGTTCATTTGAAAACTTAATGTGTGTGTGTGTGTGTCATTAGGAATAACAGATGTTGAGGAGGTGGAGCAGTTTCTGAAGGAAGGCATCATAATGAAGGGTTTCCACCACAGCAACGTGCTGTCTCTGCTGGGCATCCTCCTGCCTCAGGAGGGGCTCCCTCTGGTGGTGCTGCCGTACATGAAACACGGGGACCTGCGGCATTTCATACGCTGCGAGAAGAGGGTGTGATACTGCTGCAATAAAACAGTGGAAATTCACCCACTGACTTATGTACAACTATTTGTTAGCTCCATGAAAAATGTATTAAATGTATTACATGTATGTAAATGTATTATTTCCATGTGTTTAGAACCCGACTGTGAAGGATCTGATTGGCTTCGGGCTGCAGGTCACCAAAGGGATGGAGTATTTGGCTCAGAAGAAATTTGTGCACAGAGATCTCGCTGCACGTAACTGCATGTGAGTTTCCTGCTATTAGAGCTGAATTTCCCTTTGAGATGAGGGGGATGTTTCATGGTTCGGATTTGGGTGACGTCTTACTTTTTCTGTCTTCAGGCTGGACGAGTCGTACACAGTGAAGGTGGCAGACTTTGGCATGGCCAGAGATGTTTTTGATAAGGAGTATTACAGTGTTCAGGACCACAGGAAGGCTAAACTGCCTGTCAAGTGGATGGCCATCGAGAGTCTGCAAACACAGAAATTCACCTCAAAGTCAGATGTGGTGCGTAAATGAAGATTTACTGCAGCATAATGAAGATCAGTGCAATGGTTTTCAGAGTTTCTGGTTGTAGAGGAGGCAGGTAGAGGTGCAGCAGAGACAGTTTGGAGCTATTGCATGAATGGGAGATCAGCTCTGTACATGTGTGCTGTATGATAACTTTCACCACTCCTGATGCAGTGGTCCTTTGGAGTCCTGATGTGGGAGATGCTAACCAGAGGAGCGAGCCCCTACCCTGAGGTGGACCCATATGACATAACGCATTACTTACTGAAGGGCAGGAGGCTTCCCCAGCCACAGTACTGCCCTGACCCTTTGTAAGTAGCATTATATGGTGACCTTTGCTAATTAATGCAAGTTATTGTAAGTGATGGTGTTGTTTAGTTAATGTGTAGCAATGGTATTACTTGATAGAACTTTAGTAATGCTAATATTTACACCTACAAGATGAGATAAGATCCACAAAGTCCAAACAGTAAGAACTGGATGTTCACATGGTCACTCAGTGTGTGTTAAATCAGTAAATTGTCCACTACAGGGTATTCTAACATGGTTGAGCAATTCCTTTTTGGAGTTAATGTGTATGCCTGCAACACACTGCTTCCTTTACACACACACACTAAATCACATAAAGTCACACACACACACACACACACACACACACACACACACTGGTGTGACTTTACTCTTTCTGTTCTAATGCTAAATCTCTTGGACAGTAAGCTGCTGCTCACAAACTTAAAGAGTGATGGAGAATAAATCAACCATTCATACTCCTCACCCACTGAGGCCTCATCCAGGGACTTATGCAGGCCACCAGCACAGGACACCCGTGGAAAAATTACATTTTATTGGGAAATACTCTTACTTACAAGCTTGTTGATTCAATATGAAGCTTATTGTAGCTCAGTACCACTGCTGTGAAGAGGTGAAAGCATCTACCTGGGCTTTACCCAAAGGTAACAAAATCTAGCTAAAGTTATTACAGAGCAAAAAGAGTGGAGTTTGGTTGGGACATAAAGCTAGCGGTTCACTGTTAGACAGAGGGGAGATGTTGTATAAGGTCTTATCATCCCATAAGCACAATTTCTAAATTCCCAACCTATTCCTTAAACTAGCTGACATTCAGGACAACTCCCTCATGAAGCTGATCTCAGTATAATCTCATTTTTTAAGGCCCTGTGCACCCAGCACACAGGCTTTTTCTCTCACTGTTTTGTTACAACAGTGGTGTCAGGTGTCAGTCAGGCACAGTTAGTAAATGCCATGCAGACCTGACAACAGGATCATTCAAACATGACTAAATACACTCATGTAGGTGGACTGTGGGTGTGTACAGCTTGTTAAGACTGCTGGAAGTCTTAAGTCTTTCACAATTGATAACATCATAACTAAATTATAGCCTGTTAGGCAGTAACATGGTGGACTAAGGTGACCGTTCATCACTCACTCAGGCTGTGCACACGTCTTTCCAGGTATAGCATAATGCTCCGGTGCTGGGACCCAGATCCAGAGTTGAGGCCCAGCTTTGCTACGCTGGCGTCGGCCGTCTCCACCATCCTGTCAGGCCTGGAGGGAGAACACTACATAAGCCTGAACATCACCTACGTCAACCTGGACCAGCCACGGCCGTACCCCGCCCTCACTGAGTCCGCCGATGAATATGACTCCACAGATGTTGAAGACTCAGGCTCAATCTCTTCCTGATCCACTTCTCCTACACTCTCAACTTTAAACTGGTATTGGTGCTAACACCAAGAGCAAAAAAACAAACCTCGGCCACATACACCACCACCACCAATACATTGTCTTTTTACAGAGCAGGGACAATCTGAAACAGAATTACTGCCTTCAGAGCAGGGAAGTTATAGCAAAACGTCTTTAGCTAGCATGTCCAACTGTGGACCACACGTGTGGAGGATCCCCAGCTATTTTTTCTTCTTCTTATAGTGTAAGTGATATTCTGCAAAAGTACTTCAAATATATGGTGGATGCCACATAACGGATGGAGGGCATTAGTGTGTTGAAACCTCTGCTGCAGAACAGTCTCCCTCTGCTGGCGGTGAGAGTAACCACACTCCAGGTTTTATGTTAAAACTAGAGCAGAACACACATAATATCTCCCTAATGTGCTGTTGTACCAATGGCCATATGAGTGTGCACCATAGACTGTATATAGAAATGAATGAAGCAACCACTTCCAATGTGAAAGTGCAAAAAACGTGCAGTACTCCCAATGGCCACTAGATGCTGGCTTCAGAAAATTCTGGCTCCAATTGACTTCAATTCAAAAATCATTGTTTTCAGTCTTCAGGTACTCAGTCACATCAAATGCTAATGTCATTAACTAAAGTCAGCTCTTCTCATCAGTGATCTGGTCCATCTGAAAGTCATTTCATCTTTACTTAGAGATGACGCGTCATAAAGGAGAATAGCTAGTTTGATTGACAGGTCTAGTCTCCAATGAAACCAGCCCTGAACTGGAGTCTTACATGTTAGCTAGCATCCTCAGGTCCAAGGGTTAGAAATGGCTAATTTTTATTTCTTTTTTAATATATTTTAAACATAACATAAATTTAGTGTTGAGCAGGTGGTGATAAAGATGTGATGCGTAGGGATTTTACTTTCTTAGAATTAGCTTGAAGACTCGGGGATCCTCCGGACGTGAGGTCCATAAATGGTCCCTTCTGATGACCCACACACTTGAGCAGCCATATTGGACAGCAGAAGTTAACTTAAACCGTATTTGACCATGAAAACTTTGTCATATTAAAATTATTTCATTGACAGTTTTATATTTGGCAACAGACAATATGGTAATACATTAAAATGGATTTGTGGTACAAGCTTGAAGAAAAAAACAAGTCCTCTTTTTGGTTTGATTCATCAGAAGCTAATTACGAACACTAAAAATACAAAATTACAACAAGTTACCGTATTTTCCGGACTACAAGCTGCTACTTTTTTCCAACGCTTTGAACCCTGCGGCTTATACACCGGTGTGGCTCATGTATCGGTGGCATTCAGCTCGTTGGCTTTTTACAAGCTAGCAAGCTCCGCACCGCCGATACATTTAGCCTCGTCACATCAGACCCGGTCAGGGTGGACCACATGAAACTGTTCGAATAAATTCAATAGCTACTTATAGACAGGTGTGCTCAATAGTCCGGAAAATATGGTATTACAAAATTAGCCAAAGCAAGGTTTTCACAGGGGTAATGTATTGTTCAAATAAAAGCACAGGCTAAGTGGGTAATCAAATCTCATTAATTGGTGCATTACTCTGTTCACACACGCACTGCACAAGTCTTTTATGATATTTTTCTACATATAATTTGAAGGAAAAGTCAGTTCTTCCATGTCCAGCAGGTCAAACAAAAAAAAAATCCTTTGGCACATTTGCATGCATCTGTAGTGCACAGTTACAGTAGAATAGACCTTGTGTATGTACTGTTGTCCTTAATTGTTTTTGGCAGGGGAGTAATTTTTGTGTATATTATGGATTCGATAAGGCAAATCTGTCATCCCCCCATTGCTTGTATTTCTGACAAAATGTCTTGAGATAGTGTAATTATTAAATATTTATTTGTTTATAGATTTGTTCTCATGCTGTGGACTTTGAGTAAATATAAGAATTTAAGAAAACTTGATTTAAGTCTCAGTCAAATGTTTCTTATGGTCTGTGGTGTTGCTGTGTAATGAACTCAGTGTCTTTTATTGCTGTTCTCCACTAGAGGTCAGTATTATGTTAAAAGTAAGTATGTTTCCTGCATCATAGATCCAACAGTCTGTGTGGTGTTTATTATTTTTGCAGCAGCACAGCAACATGACTGACCCAGGTCTTACCCTCTCTATATCTGCAGAACAACCAATAAGCCCTCGAGATGCTACATAAGATATTAAAAGCGGATGGGAGCACTACCACAGACCATGCGGGCACGTTTTCCTCTTTACTTCCACTTTCATTTGTTCCTTCCTCAGACATTTGGCAGGAGGGACCGACTGCATTTTCAATTAAATGAGCTGAGGAAACAGCCAAAATAGACAAACCATCTGTCAATCTCACAAATAAACCAAACAAACATCTCACCAAGATACAGTAGTAACTCCCTGTGCTGCAAACAGACGACCCACACACACACACACACACACACACATATTTCCTCCATACCAAAACCAGAGTCAAATAAAACCAGAGGGAAATAGACATCATAAAGTTTTCCCTTTTTTCATGCTGCCAAGAACAAAAGTCAATCCCTGCATGGCGGGGCCTTTGATATACACACAGAGAGTGAGCCCAGCTTATGTTGTCAAAATGTGTGTGTGTGTGTGTGTGAAGCCACGTTTTGCGGGGCAGAGCCCACAGGATCCACTGTGGAGAAGAATCAAGATAGCCATGATCCCCTCTTCCTATCAGTCTCTTGTTCCCTCTTGTATTATCTGGTCTATAAAAAGTGCAGAACCGGTGAAGAGAGCTGCTGCTGTCAGCTGTGTGGCCATCTCTAGTCTCATCTCTTTTCTCTTGAGATGGCTTCTCCATTAGGTCCCACTGTTGGGCTTTTGATGTGTGTCTCACACATTTCCATTTTCTTTTCCCCTTCTTATTGATACGAACTTCAAAACAAAAGCACAGACGATGAAAAAAAGACCATGAATCGTGATGCACTGTGTGTGATTTATGTCCATGTGCTGTATGTGCTATATGGCAGCCTCATCAGAGAGATCATCAACAACTAGTGAGTGTTGTGCTTGGAGTGAGAAAAGGCCAATCTGTGGGACTGGCCATCAATATAAGACTTTTTAAAAATTGGTAGGATAAATATTTCTATTGCTATGTGGTGATGGAAAATGCACAAATAAGTACTGAAGGGGAACTGGGAGCTCTTGCATTTGGTTCCAGAGGATCTGGCTTTAAAAAGAAAAGCAATACATCATCACATGCACAATCGGAAAACACTGAATATAGCTTCTTTAAAACACATTCAGCATTTGCAAGCTCCTGAACAATTGAAATTCAGTCTGAATCATAGACTGTGTATAGCAGTGGGCCCAGTGTGACATTTGTTACCGGGCCGCGCAGAAAGAATCAATGATTTATATAAATTCCGTTGTAGTGATCGTTATAGCCTGAAAGACGTTTTATTTTGAAAAACGACCGGATTCTCTCCGACTTAACTTTCGTCTCTGTTTCTTCACACGTCAATACGATTGTGTCGGTCACGTGATCAGACACGTTAGCCAAACAAGTCCGCAAACTAGCGAAAATGAGTTTAAAAAAAGTCTTTGGAGAGCTTCTTGGCAAAGGGGAAACATTTCTTTTTTATTCCGGTTGTTTTATTTTATTTCTGCTGTATTTATCTGCCACACCTTGAAGGCTGGTCCATGAAAATAATGCCGACATCAAACTGGTCCGTGGTGAAAACAAGGTTGGGGACCGCTGGTGTATAGAATGGATGAAGCTAATGTGACGTCACCGATCAGTTAGTGGACTTTTGGTGTTTGAATGTCACCGTGTCGGTTGTTTGTAGCCAGAAGTGACCATATCTGGATATGAAGGGAGGAGTGAGGACACTGTCAAATGTTATGAGACTCGAGGTCAGTGCTACTCTCATTAGAGACCAGACCTGTCAATCAAGCTAACCACGCCCCTACGTCTTCTTTTTAAATCCTAATATCTCCTTAATGATGAAATAATTTTCAGATGGACCAGACGACTGTGGGAAACATGTATTGACTGAATGTTTCATGATTGAAAGTGATTTTTTTAATTGAAATCAAGTGGAGCCAATTTGACAATATAGTTGTCGAACTCAAGCTTTTTTAGAGATGTGCTGGATTCAATTGAAGATCAGTACTGTCCCTATTTAAACTGAGTAGTAACTATTATAAATGAAACTGAAGAAGTAAAAATGTTGTTAACAACCTTGCACTTTCAGCTCAAAACCTTCATGGTGAATCAGCGAATGTTTGTTAACTGCAGAAATATCCATCAGGAAATTCTTTGGAGCTTTTTGGACTGATAACAGACATGAAAAAAAAAAATATATATATATATATATATTTTTCTCCCGTTAGACTATTAGTGCTGCATCCAGCTCTTTCTGGCTTCGTACTTATTGCAATATTTCAAATTATAACAACCTGTGTGATGAGAGGATTTGCTCTGACCGCACACACCATAAATTACACTAAATGGCTAAATTAGGTTAATGTACAACTTCTCTGCTAGTGGGGATGGCGGCCTTAAATTTATAGCTTAGAGGACTATTTGCAGCTTTAATTGTTGCATAGTGCCTCTTTATAATCTAATCACCATAAACTGTATTTATACAGCACCCCACTGCAGCATAGTCTGAAGTGTTTTATAGGAAATTGGATTTTCAAAAAAGCAACATTAAAACAGGGCAGAAATACAAATAAAATGAAATAATGAAAACTTTCGTAAGATATAATACTAGCGCAAATACACACTTAAAATCAAAATGAAGTCTCATGACCGAGGGCGGCAGCTGGAGGCAGTCGACCTACATACTACTGACTCCAGAGTTTTCAAAATAAGAGCTAAACAGTAAAAACACAAAACATTACTGCAGTACAAGCAAAAGGAAAGGGAGCATGGCATGGCCTGGCTTTTGCCTCATTTCTCAGGAGAAACACAAAACGCACCACTAATTTTTATCGACTTATTCGAGTTTAGATTAGTTAATTACAGCAACACTTGTTCTGGTCAGACCACAACACACACAATCAACACCTGCATCAATACTTCTCGGTATACCAGTGGCGTCCTCATTTAATTTCAAATATCTTGTAGATTTTACTTTACATAGACTGTAATAGAATGAACAAAGTTAGTGTGACGTCACCCGTTGGTTTGTGGAGAGTTTTGAAACCAGGAGTTTGGCATTTGAATGTCGCCATGTTGGTTCTTTGAAGCCAGAAGTGACCATATTTGGATATGAAGGGAGGAGCGAGGAGGCGGGACTGAGACTTGAACTTGAGGATGCTGCTCAGCGTGTATGAGGCTCAAGTTCAGGTCCATTCTCATTGGAGACCAGAGCTGTCAATCAAACTAACCACGCCCTGAAATCTTCCACTTTGAAGCCTAATATCTACTTAATGATGAAATGATTTTAGGATGGACCAGCTCACTGAGATGAAGAGTTGACTTTAGGTAATGACATCAGAATGACTTCATGAAATCGCCATCATCATGAGCCAGCATCTAGTGGCCATCAAGAGTACTGCACCTTTTTCCATTTCTGCATAGCCCTCATTTCTTTGTAGAATATTAAGAGTATTTGAAACATGCTCAATGGGCGGCAGGGGCTCAGCTGGTAGAGTGGGTCGCCTTTGAATCGTAAGGTTGTGAATTCAATCCCCGGCTCCTCCTGTCCACATGTCGAGGTGTCCTTGGGCAAGACACTGAACCCTAAGTTGCTCCCAATGGTGGCTAGCGCCTTGCATGGCAGCTCTGTAGCCATTGGAGTGTGTGTGAATGGGTGAATGAGTTGCCTTGTAAAGCGCTTTGGGACCTAGCTAAGGTTGTGAAAGCGCTATATAAATGTACTCGATTTACCATTTAATATTTATATATAAAAAACAAATCAAATAGTTTTATTGTAACATAACATCACTGAAAAGGTTAGAATTTGCACTGCAACTGTTGCTCAGTTTTGGATTTTGAAGTTAAAACAAATGTTTTATGGGTTCAGGACAAGAAGTGTTGTCATTTGTCACTCACAAATTTGTCAGAACATTTTCAACTTCTTCTTTCCACTGATTTCCATTACGATCTCTATAATTTGCTTTGTGTTCTAGAGACAAGTAAAAACTCCTGTTGACCTTTAGTGTTGCTCTGTCTATTGAATGCCTGTGCAACAACAGCAAGTGATATGCTCCATATGTTGCCCACAGCCTGACAGCACAGATCCATCATCCATCAACAGCTTCATGTCCGGCTCTGTTTGAACGAAGCCCTGCGAGCTGTAGCGGACGAGGAGATTAGAAATGGTTGTTGGGCCGATGTCAGTTCTGCATCGACAAGAAAAACTTGACTCCCTTGGGAGTCCTGGCCTGCATCTTTAATATAAGCTATTAATAATTCACATGGCTTTTTCCCCTGTTTTTTTTTTTTTTTAAACAGAGAGAAAGAAAATCAAACTTTTCTCCCCAGTCTAAGTTGACAGCAGAAAGGAGATGCAATCGTCAGGCAGATGTTGGTCCAGCAGTGATGTTAAAAACTATTGATTTTCTAACATCATGCCTGAATTATTTTACCCAGGAGGTAACATATGAGGTCAAGACATACTGCTAATATATAAATATTATTATCTGTAGGACCTTGCATGGATTTGAAGAATAAATATTTCCAAGTGATAATTTAAAATGCAGAAAAGTGGCATTTTATCAAAATGCAGTACAAGCAAATTCAGCAGATCAAGTTAAATATTTCTTCCTTGTGTTCAATGATTTGTTTAACGAGCGGTCGTAAGTATATGTCATACTTACTGTGCCAAGCTTTCTCAGCACTTTACAGCATCTCTTCTTTTTCATTGCAAAACACAAGAATTAAAATATAAGATTGGATTGTCCCCCACTTTCCAAATTTAAGGCAGTAGGTCTGGGACTTGAAGCCACGTCCAGATCGAAAATGGAGGGAGTGGGATTAATGATTTCCTGCTGCTGTTAATCTTTATCAAGCTTTGGCGAGCGTCTCAGTCGTCCTCAGACGGTAGTAAATTGTAAACAGGGGAGTAAAGGGGAGAGTCGTTCAGGTCCATTCACACCTCTGCGCTGGAGTGCAAAGTATATTAAATCACTGAACTGTGTGTTGATGGGGTCAGGAGGTCCTCCTGCAATAAGACAGTGACTGACGCTGACTTACTGGCGAGGTTTTCCTGAACCATTTCAGCTGCAGCAATAAAAATAATTGCTTTTTTTTCTATTCAAATCAGTTTGACACGATGAACACAAACATTAGGAGCAGTATCCAGTTGGCTGGTGGTTCGCCCACTCGGTTTACACTGGAGTAACAGTCCTTGGATGGGCTAAACTTGGTACAAATATTTCTGATCCACAGAGATTGAGACATGATGATCATCTGTTTTTTCTTTGTAGAACAGGGACAAAAAGTAGCCATTTCAAGTTATTCTGGTTTAGTTTCCATCTAGCAGTAAGTTAAACATCACCTGCATGTTTGCCATAAACTGTAAATACAATGGACGCAGCTAATGTGATGTCACCCATTGGTTTGTAGACTCACATTGTGAAGCCAGGAGATTGACGTTTGATTATTGCCACATTGGTTATTTGGAGCCAGAAGTGACCATATTTGGATATGGGTCTGACCAGAGCCCAATGTTTATGACACTCGAGCTCTCATTGGAGACCAGGCTTGTCACTCAAACTAACTACGCCCTGAAATCTTCCTCTATCTGAAGCCTAATATCTACTTCATGATGGTTTTTATCAGGTGGACCTCCAGATAAGCAGAGTTAACTTTAGCCAATGACATCAGAAAGACTTGTGTTGAAGACTTGAATTGAAGTCAATTGGAGTCAGCATCTAGTGGCCATCAGGAGTATTGCATACATGTTACATCATTAACACTATCTGGTAAATATATGCATGCCAGTATTGTCATGGTGAGGAGGTTAGCATGCTAACATTAACACTTCCAGAAGGTTCTGGCTCACAGTGTCCATCAGCCACTTGGTACGTGGCTTATTAAACACATGAGTAATTTCTTTAACTATCAGCTGCACTGACATAAACTTAATGACTGAAAGTTTACATTATGATCTTGTTGCTTGAAAGACACCTCAACAGAAACAGCTGCTGTAAAACATGAAGGAAAACTCCTGCTACACATAAGAGCTCATAACTATTTTACTATATAAATTTCTGTTCAACTAATTTAATATTGATCAATTATGTTTGATGTACCAGCTTAATTAACGCTCTGTGATGATGCCATAATAGCAAAAAGATTAAACCAGTAATCTTGGGATTTACAAGAGAAAACCTGACATTGGTCATTTATTAAAAAGGAACCCCATTAGCTGTTGCTAATAGAAAAAAGTATGCGCGCGCATTGTGGCAGAAGTATGGCGGCTAGCAAAGGCTTGTCAAGCTACTCTGGTGCATTATCAACAAAGTGGAGGACTATATACACACTGCAAACTGCACCTGTATGGCAGGGTAAGTATTATTGTGTGCTGATTTCACTTTCTTCGCCTTAACAGAAATGAACATGAACTGCTCAGATAACTTAACTGTGATGTATTAGGCTTTTGCACTTGCTGGTACCCGTAGTTAATGACGGGTATAAACGGCAGGTTGTCATGGTAACAGTTGTTGTGGTGATGAGATAAAAACGTTATGTACGATGAAGCTCGGTTGTCAAGCCTCGTTAATATAACATAACAATCTAAACTGCCAGTGTCCAATATAAAAATTATAACAGGCTAGCATGCACCAAAACCGCGGCTAACGCTGCTAATGCTAACAGCTAGCTTCCACACTCACTAAGGAGTCTCTGCACAAGATAAAAAACACAACAACCAGACATTTTG
>OOFC01014774.1:18839-35238 GCA_900323345.1 Pseudochromis fuscus
AAAAAATATTATTTAAAAAAAAAAAAAAAAATGCTAATAAAACTTTACTAAATCATTAAATAGATTTAGCTGGGTTCGCATATTCTGCATGGACTGTATGTATAGAATGAACTAAGCTAATGTGACCCATGTGTCGGCATGCTATCAGAAGTGACCGTATTTGTATTTGAAGGGAGGAGTGAGGATGCGAGTCTGACCCTTGGACCCGAGGACACTGTCCAGTGTGTAGGAGACTCTAGTTTCAGGTCTAATCACACTGGAGACCAGACCTGTCAATCAAGCTAACCACACCGCTAAATCTTCCTCTTTTTAAAGCCTAATATCAACTTAATGATGAATTGATTTTCAGATGGACCAGATCACTGAGAAGAAGAGTTGACTTTATCTAATGACATCAGAGTAATTTGTAAAAAAAAAAAAAAAAAAAAAAATGTATGGACTGAGTATTTCATGAGTGAAAATCAAAAATCTCTGGCTGCACAGTGTTTTTGGAGCCAGCGTCTTGTGCCCATTGGGACAATTGCACTTTCTGGACTCCTGAATTGGCCTAATTTCTGAGACCCCGTTGCTTTGTCCATTTCTATATAGAGTCTATGGTTGGAGCTCCCAGGGTTTATTTCTGCATGAATATGCCTGAAAGTTAACTGGGCAGATTACAAAGGAGTTTCATGCTTCTCACAGAATCCAGTTTAGTTTTCGATCCCAATTCTGACCCAGACACACAACTAATGTACGACTGAAATAAATCAAAGTCCGTAGTAAACCATCATAATAATGTACACAAAGGATTATGTGTCCTAACAGATGTGCCAGGACATTTTGTTGAGCACATTCATAACCCTTTTAATTCAGTGACCTATTCTCTATGATCCAACTTTACATTCAAATGACTAAAATATCAGCACACACACACACACACGCTGTATCTGTGCGAGTGGTTCAGGACGGCGTCCTCTAATGGAAGCATGGGCAGGACTCCAACTTCAGACGGACAGTTTTCAAGTCGTTTAGGTAACAGTTCACCTATGATTCAGGATTTCTCAGGAAATGCGTGCACTGAAAAGTTGAAGGGATCCAACAACCAGACTGATTGATTCCATGACTCTCCATATCGAAATCTAAAATGGCAAGAGACGGACAAGAAGTTTAACAAGGAATGACACTTTGTAATGGAAGCGCTGGTGAAATGGAAACATCTTAAAACTCTCCAGCAGTTTGAATCGAGGCCACGACGTAAAATTCTCTTATTTTTTTGTACAGTTTTTACAATTTTACATCTTTAAATCAAAGTGCTGCTATAACCAAAAACCATCAATTCATCTTTTGATTTTCTCCGCAGAGAGATCAGGACGAGCAGCTGGTTGAAAAATCAAAAACATTAAAAACAACAAAATAGCTTCAACAAGTTGTAAAATATATCTGACTAATACGTTCCAAGATTTCATCTGAGCTCAAACTGTTTCTTTTGAGTCAGTGACCAGTGTGAAATCTTCCCAGTAACATCCCAGCAAAGCACCAGACCAACTGTTTTCAACACTCTTGATTATTTTATTTTCCTTAAAAACCACAGAACCATTATATTAGTACAATATAGTTCAGTTAATGTCAAACTAAATAAAGATTAGAGCAGAGATGTACACATTCAATCAAAAATAACAGCACAGGGAGGAAGACAGTCACAAACCCAACCAAAATGATGTTTTCCCCACACTATCCAGCTTTTATGTAAGAGGAAATTTAATCAGGTGCATTATGTTGTCAGCTGAAGTCAAGGTAGAGCTTCGCCATGTAGAGTGGATCAGGTCACTTTTTCCGTGAAACAGAATGGAGTTCTCTCTTCCAGAGATATGGTAACAGTCTTTTAGCTCGAGGACACAGAGGGACACGGAGTCCATCTGGATGCCGCTTTCTGATTGGATGGTCAACAAAGTGTCTTTTCCTGGCTGCCCTCCACTGACTGGATAAATGAAGAGGAAAAGGAGGGGGAGAGCGTGGAGTTCAGGGCTACCAGAAGTTGGCTCTGGAAAAGGAGAGAGGTTCAGTAAGTGAATAACTTGGCGAGCGGCAGTGGATGGCAGATGAGGAGGAAAAGTAGACTGGATGGAGGACGGTGAACGGTGAGGATCAGAGGTGTTGGATTCAGTAGAGGATCTAGGCCAAAATTTTAATGAGTCAAGATGACACTGGCAATTAAAATAGAATTATGAAGCCATGTGGCTGTTTCATCTCAGAGGATTCTTCATCGCTGCTGCAAACAATGAAAAATAAGAGCCGGGTCCACGGTGTTGGATGCACAGCTTCACAGGCAAACCCATGATATGTATGACACTTAACACTACCATCAGTCCTGGGTGGTCTGATTACAAGTCGGCAGGTCTGCGAGCAGGTGTGAAGGCACCTGAAACAGATGCTGCAAAATCCTCAAAACTGTCGGGAGGCTTTAGTGTCAGGGAACATGTCTATATACTGATACAGAGTAAATACACCCCCTGACTGCACTGTGGGCGTCGCAGTGATGAGTGACAAGCTTCTCGCACCCTCTGTAACATTTTTCCTGAAGGTGCTATCCACTGATATTGGAAAGAACAAGACAATTCACATTATTAATATAATTTCACAAGTGTATTAGGGATGCCACTTACTGACAAACCTGCATAATAAATATATGTGTGTAGCTCCACTTAACTGTTCAAAACCAGTTCAGTTCCTGGAGCAGCTTGTCAGATCTGACAAAACATTTTTTAACCTTTTATTTTATAACTGCGCATTACAAGAGAAAATGACACTAACCTTAAAGCTCCTCCTTTCTTCTCCTCAACTCAAACATGACAATGGTGTTTAGGTAACACACCTGTCTCTGTGCATTTATTACCTGAACATTATTTGAATATGCACGACAAAACTTTAAAAATGGATTTCATGAAGTTTAGCAAAAGATACAACAAAGTTGTATCATATGAAAGTATGGGCTTCAGTGTTTTTGAAACGGGATAATAACAGGAGTACTGCAGTTTTTTTTTTTGCATCATCAAGTCCATTAATGTGGAAGAAAAACATTTAATTTCTGAAGCGACCCTTTAAATAATCATAAAATAAAACCAGGTTAAACTTAAATAAGAACTTTTAAATAAGATGAACTCTAGTTAAAATGTGCCTGTAGTGCACAAGCAACGAGGATCCTTTGGTTTTTTTGTTGCTTACTGTCATAAATATATTTGATTTCTCCATCTTGAATTAATCCTTTCATGATGTTCGTAGCTCCTTGTTGTTGAACTATGAACAATATGTTTCAACACTCCCAGAAACTATCATTGTGCTGTTCATTAGAGGTTAGTCATTGAGTGTTAATTACTAGTTTTAAAGCCCCTTTCAAATTTTCTATGTAGTTTCAACCTGAACATAAATAGTCACATCTGTGTCCACGTACAAATGAGTAACATCATCTGTTTATCAGTGGCACCTAGTTACAAATAAAAAAGCCATGTGAGCCGGTGAATAAAAAGCAACTACAGACAGATTTCTGATGATGTTTATCCTGTGATGTCTGGAGAATAATCAACTGAATGTGTAGTGAAGGCTTATATTAAATAGTAACTAGTGACTATGTATGAGAAAATCTTCTCTAATGATGGTCCTTGTTCCCGTTAAGCCACTTTTTCATGTCTTATGTTCGAGGAATAAATAATGCAGATTATAGGGTAGCTGTTGGCAGGCTTTAATATGCACTAAGTGCAAGAAAATGACATAATGTTCAGTCGTAAATTAGCTTCAAAAGAAGCTGTCAAATCTTTTCTACCTGATATGGGCTCAGTAGTTGATCATCCTCTTGATTGCATCAAAGCACTTCCACTTGTCTGGGATGTAGAAAGGCTCAAAGATGTGTGGGAAGGGGGTGTCGTAACCACAGACTCTACTGATGGGGGCCTCCAAGTTTAGGAAGCACTCCTCCTGCAAGGAGAACACAGACAGGGATAAATCATTTGATTTTTATGCTGTCAGTGCCCAAAGATGCTTCATTTAGGCAGGAAAGCAAAGCTAACAAGTTCACACTGCAATCTCTCTGAACCCTCAATGTCACCAGCAGAGTCCGACAAGACATCGGCTGAATCATTAAAGTCAGGTCACCAGAGACAATAGTAAGCTGATACATCACCGTCTTATTTACATAATTATCCTGATGGATGTGCAATTTTCATTATCAACATGTACATTTTGAGAGAGTCCTGGAAGGACCTGATGCAGAAGTCTTGGAGGATCATCCTACATAATCCTGTCCATTACACCCAACTTCATTTTAAAGCTTTCCCTTCACACAGGCTGTTGTCAGAGCTTGACTCATACATTTTTTTTTTAGTTCAAGAGCAGTTTTACTATGAATTTTATATATACAGTGAAACCTAGGTGCTAACTATAGTTGACCTGAACTCCTGATCATTTTATAGTAAAACCATTGAGACTCTAGTTTGGTCCTACAGTAGCTTATCTCTTATCTGTGCAATGATACATTGTAGGACAACCAGAAGATAATAAGACTGAATGGTTCATTCAGGCTCCTCAGAGCAGGACAGTACACAGGCAATTTGGCCGGTGTACAAAACAAGCCATGACTCGTGTCTCAATATTGACCTTTGACCTCTTCCCATGGAGACACAGCAGAATGAAGTTGGCCAAAACACTCCAAATGGGACAAACCCCCTGAGGAGTTAAATGAACACACTCGCACACAGATTTTCAGAAACAGACCTGAAGTACCCTCTTTTGGATTAAACTGACCTGCGAGGGACCTGAGCAGCAAAGTGCACTTGTTAACTCGCCTTCAGTGACAGGCGGACACTGAACACATTTTGACCTGTTTTTTGGGACACTGACAGCATCACAAACTATGAGTAATCTCTCATTATGAACCCTCCAACTGGCTGCCATGAAGCAGTTTGATGTTTGGCAGGGCAGGACTTGTATGTTTCACACTATGGCTTTTTTTTATATTTCTTATAAAACATCTGGCAGAGTCCAAGGCAATGTCAGACTTGATGAGGAGGCCTTTTGTGCTTCAGTGCTTTTACAGCTTGTAAAAATACAACACAACAAGAGAAAGAGGCAGAAAGCTGCAGCAGAAGCTTGCTGCTCTCTGCTCTGGAGCTGACATGGTTCAGAGGGAGTTTTCCCATCTTGATATCAAATCGCCAAATCGGAAGACAAAAGAATTATTGAGACTGGATGCAAAAAGAAACTCATGTAGCAGCTGAACAGTAAAAACATCAAACTTATAAATCAAAGCCTTGAAATATTTGGGAATACTGGGATCAATGGATTAAGGACATGTGGTGGGGCAGGGGGAATCCAGGGGCCATGTATGATTTCTGAGGGAACCACCTGGTAAACCGCCAATGGGAGGTGCCCAGGGGGCGTTGTAATCAGGTACTCGGACCCCTTCAACTAGTTCCTCTCAATGCTACTATACTGTGACCTCCTCCTGGATGGTTGAACCCAACACCCAGGTCCAAACTGTGAGGTTTGTCATGCAATGTATAGAAAACTTGTTAGCTGCTTGGATGCACAATTTTGTTGTGTCATTACCCAAAGCTCACAACCATAGGTGAGTATATATGTGTGCCAACTGGTAAACAGAGACCTTTGCCTTATGGCTCAGTGTCACCTTCATCACCACAGTCTGGTTCAGCAATCTCTGTAATGTTGCTGCTGCTTCCAGCCTCTCACATCTAAATCTCCTCTCTTGTGTAAAAACTAAAGACCGTGGGATACTTTAACTCTTCTCCTCCTACCTGGAGGGGTAACGCCATCCTATTCCCCGAGAGAACCATAGACTCTGACCTGGAGGGGCTGAGCCGCATACTGACTCCTTCACACTCTGCTGTAAACCCTTACAGTGTGCGCTCGAGGCATCCATGTGCAACGATGCCAAAAGGATAACACCAGGCACAAAAAGCAGAATCATCACCTTCTGGCACGTACACATAACACCCTCCTGACCTGAGCTACGCCTTAATACCATGGTCCAGAAAAATCATGAACATGAGTAGGGACAAGGCACAAGCTTTGCAGAGTCCAACAACATGAGCTGATGCTGAGTATACAGACTCAGCTCCTGCTCTGGGAGTACAGGCAGTGAATAGCTCGGTTTGGCAAACTTCCATAGAGCCTCAATGATCACTGAGGAGGTGAAAAACTGGTCCACTGTTCTGTAACTAGGATGTTCCTCAATCTGAGGTCTTACTATTGCCTGGGGTATCATTTTAAGCCTCCTGGTGACATCCCAATAGGTGGCACACACATTTTGGTCAGCTTTCTTAGATGGGGGACCACACTGTAGGTTTGCCGGTCCAAAGGAACTGTCCATGAAGGTCATACCACAGAGCAGAGGAGCACCGGCTAGGATGGCCCAACAACACCTGAAGCCTTAAGTAGTTCCAGGTGATTCTGATCCACTCTTACTGCCCCACCACTGGTCAACTTAACTGGTTAAAGTTTCTACACAAAATAGTGTCAAGACCTGCTCAATTTTAGAAAAGAGTTTTATCTCCTGGCCCCTGAGTTTATTGTTCGATCTTGTACTGTACAGTATGTGGAACCATGACTGGTTCCTGTGCTTCATAGCTGATGTAAGGTTCCCATCATGAAAATCTATTTCTGTCCCTTCTAAACGATTGTATTTTCATTTTGTTTATTTAAAGCACAATAAAGACAACAATGTCCACATAGTTTTAACCTACCGTATTTTCCGGACAATAAGCTGCTAATTTTTTCCGACGCTTTGAACCCTGCGGCTTAAACACCGATGTGGCTCATGTATCGGCATGAACTTCCTTAGCTTTTTACAAGCTAGCAAGCTCTGTGCCGCCGATACATTTAGCATTGTCACATCAGACCCAGTCAGAGTGGACCACATGAAACTGTTCAAATAGTCAATAGTCCGGAAAATACGGTATTTTTAAGTCAAATTTTGTTCGTGCTTATATATAAAAATTCTTCTTTCCTGTTGTTAAAATCATTTCCCCGTTGCTTTCCTCTTTCTACTCTAACAACTCAGGTGACAGAGGAGTGAAGGCCAACTGCTGCTCTGTATTGCAGAGTGGTTCCAGAGTTTTGTGCTCTGTAAGTCCCTCACACTTTTGAGTGATCCAGTCAAATCCCTGAATGATTTGATCAAATCCCTTTTGAAATGAAACCTTACCCACACATCCTGTTTCACTCAGAGATATGTCACATTACGAAAGCCAACGTTTTGAGCTTCAGCTTTAAAGGATGCTTCACCCAGGGAGGACGGCAGCACAGGCACGTGCTACCCCGAGGAGGGAGCAGCCAGCTAGTGTGTTCGAATTGGTAAAGGTAATCAGTGAGCCAAAAAGTAAATAAGGACCAGCCCAGTAGTCATAAGGGCTCTTATTTTGAATGCCAGTAACAATAAAACCCGAGCTCCACCTGATTTGCTGTGCAGGGCTTTATGCTGCTGGCACTGTTAACGGCCCAGCTGCTGGACTTAGCACCCTGCAACTGGCTGTCTGCTCCACCCGACTAATTAACTGTGATTAGCTTTAATGAGTGTACACTGAATGGAGATAACTAGTTAACAACAAACCCTCCTTTCCTCTTCACTGCTGTTTCCTCCTTTCTTGTAGACTTCAGATAAACAGACACTATGGTGATATGAAAGTATAATCTTGGTATTTTCCGTTTCTTCTTCCTTTAAGTTTGCTTAAGCACATTACTTTCATGTGCTGACAAATGTCCATGGCCTCAGGGTCCTTGAAGGGTATTCAAACTCTGCTGTGTATTTAAAAAGTGTGTGTGTAAAAAAAAAAAAAAAAAAAAAAAAAAAAAGGCCTCGGTTCGGACTTGTGAAAAGCTGATTCTTTGAAAACGTGACGCTTTCACTGTGTTTGCTGCAGATTGCAGGAATGTTCTGTTTCAGCTCCCACAGCCTGGAGCAGCCAACGCTATGTCACTGCTTTCTTTAGGTTACCATATCTGCACATGCTTTTTTAAAATGACTGATCCTTCAGTCTTGCTTTAAAGATCATTTAAAGCTTATTAATGCATGTTGGAGCTGGCACTGGGTTTACCAAGGTAAAAGGTGTTTTCTTGGGCAAAGTTCAGTCTCCAACATTGGAAACCTGCAAACTCTGTCATGTCAGATGTCAGCAGTGAACAGGAGTATACTTGAATGGAGCTGGCCTGGAGCAAAGCACTTGCACTCATGAGAAGATTTTGTCTGGTCAGGTCTAGATCAACACAACACCAAACCTTTCCATAATTTTGCTTCTGTACAGGCTTGAATTAAAAAAAAAAAATTTGGCTTATTTTATTATTATTTTTCAACAGTATTTATCTGGCAGCATATGTAGTGAATGAGTTTTTGTCCAAGACTGAGAGTGAGAGAGAGAAAAAAAATCAAAACAAAACCTGTCTGTCAAAATAATCAAACACCACCACAAGTATCTTGGTGTATTAGTGGAAGCCACAATCTCTATCGAGATTACAACCTCCAGGGTCTATTCTCTGCCCGACTACAGACAACCGGTCAGACAGGACCAGGGAGTTTGCTCTTTTGTCTGGATCAGATCTGTAATCTCCTCTAAATACATTTACTGGAAGTGGGAGAAAAGTACAGTAGTCTGTCTGCCTGCCTGCCACCACAGCTGGACCGGAGATGGCCACACAACTTAGATTTCATTCAAATCAGTGTTTATCTTTTGGGAAGTGCATCATTATGCATCTTAAATACTTAAATGTCAGAATAAAAATATGTCAGCATGGCAGTACGGAAAAGCTTTTGGTACTGGACTTAAAAATACTTCCCAGCGGGGGCTTGGAATCGCAGTATTGTGCCTCCTGTCACACAAAAATCAGAGATTGTCAGAAACACCCGCAGATTGGGGGTTGCACTCGGACAGCGGTAGGACGGTGCCAATACTGCATGCTTCATCAGCTAAGACAAAGCAAGGTCAAACCAGCCCGACTTCAGCGGAGAACAAGCTGAAACTGGTTTGGAGTTCAACACGTCTCTACAGAGAAGACCAAAAAAATGACGATGTACAGCTGAGTTCAACTATACACAGCTAACTCTGATAAGACTGTCCCTGAGGCATACAGTAGGAGAAAATACACAGACAGCTCCATACATGGGATACCATCAATCTTCAAATGAAAGTATGTGAATTATGGCAAGGTGGTAACAGGCAACAGGAGTGTACAATTACTTAAAGCACTAAACCGACCCAATTTTATTCATGTTGATATGTTCAATAAATCAATCCTTTCACATGGACAGTCGGCCCATCCTTAATTCTCTGGAGCTGCCTTGAAATAAAAAAAATGTCTTTTCAATCATTTTAGATCATATCACTGGTCATATTACTCACTGACTAACAATATTAGCCAATTAAAAAAAATAAATCTACTGCAAAGTCCAACTGTATTCATTTTTGTGGTATCAAAAAATATCACGCAATTCAGATGACCATCAAAAAAAACCTGACTGTAGTTCCAACAAACTACTGATTAGTACTAGAGCTGCCACTACTCTGTCAATGTTGTTTTTTTCCTGCCAACCGGCCATCACCGGCCAGGCTTTTAAAAATTAACATTTACTATATTTTAGATAATAATGAAAAAAAATCCTGCTTTTGTAATGTTGGAATTAAGGCAGTGGAAATCCACATTTGGCTATCTCTGTACATCTGTCTCTGACCATGAGAAATACTACACCGAGAATTATTAAAAAAAAAAAAAAAAAACAAAAAAAAAAAAACCCTCAAAAACTTTAAAAAGTATATAATGTGGGTTTTAGTAAGCTTTTATAAAATGGTTGAGTCATGATGGGGCTCCAAGTGTGGTAAGACTTTTAGTCTTACTTCAAACTCAGATGAACCTAAAGGATATTTCTGCAGAACAGTGTCAGCATGTCAAACGAAAAAATGAAATGAGGGAAAATTTACTTTGAACTCAATAGATAAAAGGCCATTGACTACTAGTACTAGTACTGCAGGCTCAGGCTTTGGGCTATTCAGCAACTGATGGGAACAAGCAGCAGCAGACCACCATTATATCTCCTTCATAACCTTCCTACCCCGTGCAGTCGTACCTGTATCCAATTCTCAGGTCATTTTAATGGAGCCTTCTTGTATAAACATTGGCCTTTGAAGGCAATTTAGTGAATCTCATGATGGAGAAAGACACGTTGAGAGACTTTTACAGCGGGGCACGACGCCCCGGGCCTGGGGCTGCTTCTCATTCAGATGGGCCTGACAGGCAAATAGTAGTCTGATTCTGATTCAGGAGGCATTTATGGCAGAAGATGTGGAGGCCTTCATTCTCAGCTGACACCAACTGGGCCAGAGTGGAGACCGTAGTCTTTGAAACATGTCCCAGTACAGCACCACAACTCAGCGGGAAGTGCTGGGCTGGATGTTGGAGTCTGTTAGTTCAAATTACACGAGCATAATGGAAAGCACGACCACTGGATCTAGGAGCAGGGAATCCAAGGTCCCTGCAAATAGCTGAGAGACCCCCTTCAGTGACAGTCCTATATGCTTGGAGTGCAGTGTTATACATGGTAAACTGTGGTTAAAATGATTATCATATTTGATATCACATGTGTGGTATGTTACGGACAATAGTCACAATTCTACAACATTTTGTTATTTATTTGACAACTAATGGAAAAAAAGTACTTTTTCCTCTAAAAACAAATGATCAGCCAACACTTTTTCAGAATCTGAATTTACTTAGGTCACATCTGTGGTGGTTTGTAGAGTTAAGACTTGGAGTGTGATTCACCACTTTTCTCTGTGTATCCCTGAGGTCCACTAAAGCATTGTCTTAAGCCACATCTCTGTCTGCCCTCCTGTGTCCTATCCAGTTATCAGTCAAACACTCTGAACAGACCCAGCCAATGACACATTATTAAATGAGGACCGTTGCAGCCAAAGCCTGATAAGGGCCAAGTCCAAAGAAACCCTCCTCTGCTCCTGATACAAAAAGAAAACATCAAATCCATAAATGGATCTTTCTGTAGAAAGCTGGAGGTAGACAGGTAGCAGTTGAAGCAGGAGCTTCCAGAAATAACAGACCGAAGTTTAAACAGCGCTCCCAGACAACACAACCCAGACTATACAAGCTTTGACTGACAACCAGCTTATCTTTTTCTCCCTTCATTTTAAAGCTCACCCATACAAGGCCACTCTAAGCAAACAAGGAGGTGTGGTACAAAGTAAGATCTCGAACCTCCATGCTGCTGCTATCGGAGGGGTCTGAGTCCAATGGCTTAAAAGCAATGAACAGAATGTTTCTGTTGATGATGAGGACCTGTGATTCACAATATTTTTAAAAGCTATATTAAGCTATAATAATCAAAAGTTAATTATTAGAAAATAGTCATTATTTGGAACTCAGGTCAATTTGAATGGTGACTTTTGAGGTGTGTGTTGGTGTTGTAATAAAAAGGGATTTTCACCCCAGCAGGTTATGGTTTGTCTATCCGTCCATATGTTGGCAACCTCACAAAAAACAAAAACAAACAAAAATACTGAGCAGGTCTCAGAGGATGTCTGAAAACCTACTCAGAAAATGCCTATTTTAACAATGATAACAACAAGGAGGAGGAGGAAGCAGTATGTACAAACTGCAAATGGTGAACTGTGGCTCTATCAGTAAAAGGGTTAGTTTCAATCATACCGTTTAAATCACTTTGCCTTCAATACTTGGAGAAATTTGCAAGAACCACTTGAGAAAATTAAGTTGTATCTGATTTTCTTAAACATAGGAATCAAGCCTTCTTGTTTATATATCACACCAAAATGGTGGTGGACAATTACACTTACTTAAAAACACTACTCCACCCAAAATCTCATCCCTGTAAGTATCGACCGTTCACCCCCTGCAGACGGCCTTTAAAAGAAAAGACGGTCTTTAAAAGCTCGATTTAGCTTTGCAGGCTGTGGTGGTTGCGGTTAGCTTGGATTCACAGCGGCTTCCATTGGCGACCCAGTTTAATGATGAAGGAAAAACAATCCAAACAACCACCAAATCCTTTCAGCACCACTACAGCAGAGTAATCCACTCTCTCCTGCTTATCCCCATGCTTGGTGTGTACCAAAGATTTGTACTTTCTCTGAAGTGTGACTGAATACATTACTTCTAGTTTGAGTCCTGATTCACAAGCCTCTCAGGCAAGACACAAGTTTTAGGTCAAAGTGTCAGGTTCAGTTTGTAAAGGTGCTCTGAGATGACTTGGTAGGTCCATGCAGTCTGTACTGGCACAAGCATTACCGGCTGTGTTTAGGTAAGCTGCAGATGGTTTATTATGCTGTCATGAGCTTCTAACTGGCTGAAACTGTAAAAGGCCAATGGCTCTAAAGACATCTTATGGGAGAACTGGCTATCTTAAGCTACCGTGGGCCATCATATCTGGGGTTTTTTGTGAGTAATCCATTTCATGCCCTAAACAAGGGTATCACTTTCTCTTCATGGAAGAAATATCTATAATTTAAAGCAGAGTTTAATAGTGTGATGAAGGCCTGTGGGCCAAGCTGCATCCTCTTAAAGTGCAACTCTCGAAAATTCAAAATGCTTCTTTCCAACAACAGTGTCCAATTCACTTGGGGCCACGTGAATCTGCACATCAATGCAATCAGCGAAAACACCAACAACTTACATCACCCGTACACAATGTGAAAACATGGAAACATGGAAATCAGGCAGGATGACTCACTGCCCAGTTAAGCCTTAGCAGACAGAGACGGGGAGAGAAAGCAACATCTGACTGACAGTAAATGAGAGGAGGATCAATACATTGATTCGACTCCTCCAGCTCCTGCACAGCAACAAGGAAACACATAACACATAGTGTCATGCATACAATTAGTGTGATGATCTCTCAGGTTTTGAGCAGAAAGGGGAGAGTGTTCATTGTTGAGACACAAATTGCTCATTGAGGAGAGAGTGGCTCTTGCTGCTACAGTAAGAGCCTCACTGGGAGAAAATACTAAAGATAATCATCTCACTATGCGAAAGGAGATACAATTAGGATGATGGGAAGGGGAAGACTTTTCATTAGGTCATGCATCACACTCAGCTCAGAATTTATCATCGGCTGTCTTTGGCACGTCTTGGTTACAGTGTCCAGCCCCGTTTGTATCATCAGCCACAAGCAATATTTCGTAAACCGTGAATATGTAGTTAGATCCACTGTGTCCACAATCTCAGATGAGTAGCATAAACTTACAAAACACACTCAGTGCAGCTCAGGAGATAACAGAGAAGCAGCTTGTTGATTTTTTTTAATGAGCTCTTAACTAAGTCTCTAGTTTATAGAATACGTTGAACTTTTGCAGTCAGTTGTACATCGCATGTTCAAACTCCACTATGAGTCCTGTGAATTTCAACCTCCCAGGCTGCCATCTACTACTGTAATCCAGGGCTGTCACTTTTTCTTCAATATTCATTTGTATGTGGGGTGAAAAGTTCATCCTGAATGACTTGTTCGAATCGTAGGCTGCAGTCTCACTACAAGTGCGTCAGACCATGTGAGGTGGTCTCCATGGTGTTTCCCAGGGTGCATTTCCGATCCCCGCAGAGATGTGAAGATCCATGGTTATGATGAGGACACTTGCCCGACTCTCTAATGTCAGTTTCCAAAACGCCCATGATGGTCTCACTGCGCGTTTGCAAAAGATGGTTGTTGAGGCTGCCAGGCCAGGCGAGCTCTAAATACAGAATTAGCTTTTAGAAGTTTCTGTTTGCAATGTGGTGCTGAATATACAGACCACTCTCACTGGATTACTTTGATTCTTCTAACAAGAAACATGTTTCTACATCTTTCATCGTTTTCTGTGCCGTGGGGATTGTAGTTAATCATCTGCAAATGTAAGTCACAGTGAATCTAAAAATATTTGGATTTTATCACTGTGGTTGTTGACTTGATCTCCAGAGAAGTCTCCCTGATGATGACGTTGGGCTTTTTTGTAAATTCTAATTTCTATTTGAGCATTAATCCAATGTTACTTATTGTGGCTGTGTTGAGTATAGACCGAGACAGAATATAATTTCAGATGCAGATTGCAGCAATTGAGCGCTACACATTTTTAAAGCATCTTAATTTATTGCCTCCCTGAACTGCTGCTGCTGAGCTTGTTGGTGAGCAGCCAAATCAGTTGGCACGCACCTTCACTTTCACCTGACACATGAACTTCACTTCACCTCTCCCCTCTGTACCTCCCCTCGACTCCCCCGCTCTGACCTGGGGAGGCACGCCTCGATTTAAAACCACTGCTCTGGGGCATTCACTGAGAAGCAGTTTGAGTTTTATTACAAAGTGTGACTTTTATACCAATGAAATCTCATCAAATACAGTATGTTCGGGCATAGCCACACATTTTCCACCCGACACATGTACACACACACAGATGGCACACACTCACCTGTACTGTGGAGCTGATCTCAGCAGCAAAGCCTCCTGTTATTGGTGCTTCATGACTGACGAGCAAACGTCCGGTTTTCACCACAGACTGAAAAACAAAAAAAGAGAAAGAAATTAGCTAAAGAACTCAAATGAACCTTTAATAATTTTTACCAGATGACACAGACAGATAATCGGAATTATGCCTGAGATCGCTTCAAAAATAAGAATGATCTCATTCTGTCCAGGCTCTGTCAGGCTGTGTGATAGTAACAGTTAGTTACTGGCTGATGAAGAAAGCATTGAAGATTTAATAAGCATTAAAACAAGTTCCTCTAATCCAAGACATAGCTTGGTCTTACAAGCTTGCACACAAAGGCATGTGTGAGTCTGCGTGTGTTATGGAGGACACTCTGTAGAGGTGAGTGTTTAACTTCTGGAGGTGCCACTCTTCAGGCAGCATGTGGGACGGGAGACGGGTGTTACCAAGTAAGAGTGATTCACATACTGCCTGCTGTGGTATGCTATATCTGCGTACTTCCCTCAGGCTGCATGTGTGTCTGGCTGTGTTGCACTGTCTGTGTGTGAGTGCATAAAATGGATATGACACAACAGTATGAGCTGGATGGCTGATTTAGGCTGGTACACGGGGCCAACGGGACAATCATGGACATTAGAGGTCTCAGCCTCCCAGGCATTTGCATTTGGGTTTTCTGTAACCTGACATTACTGCAGAAGGATGCCTCTGCTCCACCCGTTATCTACCACAGCATAAAACCAATACTATACTATAATCTCATCCACTTGCTGTTGGTCCAGACCAAAGCTATGTCTGCTCTGTGCAACTTCAGCAAACCTTTTCTCTCTGTGTGCTTGTAGTCTGGTTCGTCTCTAACGATAAGTTGGGTGAACACAAGTGATACTGAGTCACTCAATAATATTGAGCTTATTGTTATTATTTTCACCTTCACAGCTTTGAATAGGACTTAACTGAAATGTATAAAGACGAATGTGCATGTGGATTTTCCACTGAAACACTGGCGCTACACAATACACTCTTCATTTAAGCACAGCTGGGTGAACGTCACATACCTCTCCATCCCTCAAAGCCCACAAACCAAACCAAACTGCCATCGTAACCAAATAACCTGCTGAAAATAAGCATCACATGTCCATATGGCGCTGTAAATTAAGCCTGACGTCCACACACACACGCGTTCTGGCGCTTCACGCTGAAGTTAAACAGGCAAATGTTTACATTGCTGAGGTCCTGGCTTTGGCTGTGAAGCACAAAATAACTGTGGCAAAGTGTGCCACTATCACTCACTAGGACTGAAGGATATATGAGTCAGCGCTGTGTCATTAATGCCAACACGGCTCTGGCCACACTGGAAACACTGTTTTGTTGGTGGAGAGGAAGAACGTAGAGATTCTTTAATTTAACATTGAGAGTAGAAACGCTGAATTCAGGTCAGTTTACTGAGGCTGCATATTTAGCAATCCCTGACCAGCTGAGGTGAATGAGTTCAGCCTGTAAAATTCACTGATTACATGACACTATCTTCAGGAATGTGGAAGTTAATAACAACACTGGAAGATAATGACAACAGTTGGCAATCTGCACAGTGAGGAGGAATCAAGCGAGCGGCTGAGAGTTGGGCGATGTCTTGATATGACATGTTGCCGTTAGGTTTGCCTTAGCACGATGACTCATACAGGTCTGGCGAATAAACAGAGCTGCTGCCCGATATTCCACCCCGCCCTGATGCTAAACCCATTCCTCGTCTTACACAAACACACACAAAGACCATGTTAACATAACTTTCAATTGACACTGGGACACCAGCATCGCCCTGGTCTCCCGGTTGGTCGTCCCCCCGGGGAGACACCCATCATCATCACACTCGCTGCATCAGGAGTGCATTCTTCAGATGCTTTTCACACAAAAGGAGCCTGCCACTGTTTTTACAATATCGTGGGATA